>LTAE01008048.1:0-21400 GCA_001647135.1 Pontederia paniculata | reverse complement strand
TCTTCGATCGTTCGCTCTTCAACCTCGGGCGACTTCTTCTCTGCTTAGCCAAGACTCCTTCGGCTAAGTCTTCTCTGGGCGTTCACTTCTCCTTGGACCGCCCGTTCTTCATCTTTGATTAGAGAGGTGCTGCCTTCGGTCGTCCATTTCTCATCATCGGGCGACCTCTTCCGTTAGGCCCTTTACTTCGGTCGTCCTTCCTTTGTCTTTGGTCGACCAGTCAACCTCTGATCCCTCTTATCATGCATTCTCCTTCAACACCGGTCGACCACTCTATATTTTTAGGACGACCACTGCACACATATGATTCTTCTGAAATGTTTTCTGTGCGCATAGGTCATTCATTCCTTCTACTTTGATCGACTTATCAACTTTTGAATTTGAAACATCCTGATACAGAAATCAACTCAACAAGTTCATTAGTACAAACTAAGTTCCCTGATCATCAAAACATTCTCGGGATACTAGATTCAACAAAATAAACAATGATTTTCACATAAAATCTTAAATATTGGAGAAAATCATGAGTTAAACGGATCGGAAACACATGAACCTCCATATAAAAGATGAAGCATTGTGAAAAGGAATTTGTGGACCTAAAAATTCATTTCGTAAAAGCGGAATTTGGAGCATTCCAAAATGTTGGAAATCCTGTCTAGCTCAGAATTAGCTAGAACTATTCTACGTATGTTGAAGATAATAGTTATAAAATTGATAGAACCTAAAATTGATGAAACACCTGATAGATGATGACTAGAAATGGCTGAATCATCTGCCCACTAGAATGATTGGTAACACCACTTAAGGGTGGATAGACTGTTCACCCAGTGCCACTATCCACTTCTACTAAAGTTGAGCTTAATAGGAGCAAGGGACTCGGCTTCACCATATTTTATTTTAGAGGGAAAAAGATGTTTACCAAGAGTAACCATCAATTTTATCGAGGAAATAATAGTTTACATATTCTTGTTACATGTGAATTAAAAGATTAAAGGTTTAGCATCTCATCCATTCGTTCACAAGTCTCTCGGCTATAACTACAATATTCTCCACATATAATAATATTGTACTCAAGCCTCTAGGCGAAATTGAAATGCCTTGTCTACATGACTGGCTTTGGTATGCCCAAGCTTAACAACAAAAGACACATTTCGTACTCTAAAGTCTAATCTTTGATAAGGAAATATTTAGCTTCCTAAACACGAATTTACAACTGAGTTCTATAAGAGATACTAGGACATTATGGAGAGTACAATCTAAAGAGTAATTCGTACTCTTCATCAAACTAGCTACCAGCCTCTAAACTAGACTAAACAAAACATAATCTTCATTCCCCAAGAATCCTACACCAAAGACTCTTAAAGACTATAGATCAATTGCACACTGCAATGTGCTCTAAATTGTTAGCCAAACTTTTAGCTAATTATAAAAGAACGAACCCCCTATTACCTGAAACCATTGGAACTGGATGAACACCTTATTGCAAAAAGAAATATCCTGACAATAATCATTGCTCAGGAAATTAGACACCCAGTTGCGAAGTGGAAAATATAAATTCTGTGCAACATAAATAGACATGAAAAAAACTTTTGATAGGCTCTTTGCGAATGCAATCTTTGAAATCATATCAGTCATGAACTTCCATAACAAATTCATTAAATATATACAAACATGCTTTTCATTTCTTATTTTCTCTTAGTGGTTCCTTATCCCCTGACTTCTGCAGCCATAGGGCAGTTTGACAAGATGATCCACCTTCTCCTTAGTTGTTGTGGATGGCAAATTCAATTTCAGCACTTTAAACATAAGCCATATTTTTTTTTTTCTGAAAATAAGCCATATGTTATATGATATTGATATGGTATTTGTATCACGCAGATGGTTCATTCTCCTTTCAACTAACATTTATAGTTTTAGATGCGTGTTGCTGCAAACTTTTCTCTGTTACCAACTTTAATTGTATCAATTTTGTTTTGTATTACAAATACGACATATATGAAACCAAATTATCAACTATTCCACAGACACATTATAGCTACCTCAATTTTTCTTTTTACACCAAAGCGCGTAAAAACTTAAACCCAAAGTCAATTTTTGGGCTGTACTACATCTAGCATATATGGTGTTACACATTCAGTTAAATTGATATCAAACTAGTGGGGATTAATGTGAAACAGTAAATGTAAAATATCCTGCTGCTGGAGTTCGATTCATCTTTATGAATTATAGAGTTCACTTATCAAGGAACAGATTTAACAAATTTATTTTGTTTTCAGTGATCTGAAGCAAATAATACAATTATTACAATCTGCTCAAGCAGCAGTTAACTTCACAATCTTTTAACCTTCAAAAAACTTCACAATATTTCATTTTCATTTCTCATGAATGAGATGTTTTAAAGAGGATACTAATCTCATAAAATTTTGACTTTCTGGATTCTGAAGCACACGTTTCATGACCTAATTAAAGCTCTGAACTTATTCAGGTCATGTTTATCTTCTTCATTTTACTTTCTCAATGAAGGTCAATTTTATCTCTGTTTAGAACCGATCAAAAAACAACAAACTCTAAAGAGATCACAGGTCCATGGCAAAGATTAACAATAATCAATCTCTATTTGCTTTCTATTGACCTGATTTCTCTGTACATGTTCAAGACATGGCTCATGCAATCTTCAGAGTATAAGAAACAGAACTGACTGCTTGGTTAATCATCTAAAACCTTGATCAACACATTAGAGGTCTTTCATTAATAGGGTTTGATCATTAAGCATCACTTCGGCAAAACAATGTAATATATTTTTCAACACAGAACTGCTAATTTCCAATCATTGGGTACATGCATTATCAGGAAAAGTGCAGAAATTGGGAACATGAATCGAAACTTTATCTTCAACGAATTGCATTTAGTTATGATAAGACTTGTCTTCTTACGTTTTTTTTCTTTTTAGAGTCGCTAACATAAACTGTAATGAGATCAACATGTAACAGAGCCCAATGGCATATTTCTGTAAAAAATTAAACTAACAGGGGTTTTTTGGTCTTTCCTAGAGCAGTTATAATAAACAATAAAAATAAAATAAAAAACTTGATCGGGCCAGTGGATGCTTTACATGTGTATGATCAATTGGAATAAAAGAGGCAAGAGCTGTTTTCCTTCCCTCTCTTCATCTCCTTCATTCCTTCCCTGCACGACCTGTAGCCTTGGATGACATTGATTCGGCCACCGTTCGACCATCAGTGAGCACTGACGGACAGAGGAAGACAGGTCATCCATGGCATTTTGGACAGGTGCAGTGGATTGAATGCAGCCCGAATCCAAGCTGTTCATCGCGATGTGAGAGGAGACTCACTGCCATAAGACTGTCAATTCTTTTCCGATAAGATCCTAAAAGTTTTGATCCGATGTTGTGAGGTTTATTGCAGTTTAGATCAGAGTTCTATTATGTTGTAGAAGATTCACGATTTTGTGTTTTTGGAGTTCTATCACTTGCGATTTGGGGATCGCCGGGAAGAGGACGTTAGTCCACCTCATTCTGGTAAATCCTAATAATATCTAATCAAGAGTTTTGAAGGAGGATTCTGATTCGATTCGAGTTCGTTTGAACGGAACAGTACCATCTTCATTTTCTTTCGGATTGCAGGCAAATCATTGATGAAGCACAGAAGGGTTGCTGAGGCATCGTTCCGCTCCTCACGGTGAGTGTTTTGATGTGCTGAATTTGTGTGCCGACTGGATCTATAGATTAGGTATTCCTTGTGTTTTAGACTCTCCATTTTGTTCCCTGTTGCTGCACCGTACCTGAAACGGATAAGACACTGGAGCGACAACATCCTAAGCTGCTCAAGGTGAGTTCTATGGGAGTGTTGAGGTTTGTTTACAGCTGGTTGCGAGGGTTTGATTTCTGAGTTGTGATGTATGAACTGTAGTCCCTCTCTGTTGCTACATGATCCGCGTCGGACCCGAACAAGAAGCTTGCCGGAGCTTAACAACACTACAACTTGCACAAGGTGAGTTGTGATTTGGGTCTGTAGGAGGTTGTTAAGGACTGATTTAGAGCTTATTGTATGATTTGGTGTTGTGACACTCTTTTTGTACAAGTGTTTATCTCTCACCTTGATTCATGTTGTTGCTGCTATCAGACTGGAATAGACTTCATCGGAGGAGACGACCAGCTATACGTGTGTGTCTCTACAATGGTAGGACTCATGGATGAAACCTTGCTGCTTGTGAATGCTACGAAATTTAATTCAATTGACTGCCCATTATTTGACTTCTACGATGTTGTGTTGTAGTGTGCTCTTCTCATCGCTGCCATTTGGCCATCGCCGGAACCCAGCATCACTTTGCATCGTATGTGGCGAGTTGTATTCGGACATGCTAATGTATATAAGGACTGATATAGAACAGATTTTTGTGGCTTAGTAACAGTGGTTTTCCTTGTGATAAGCACTTGAGCCTTCCCTGTTTTAGTCACCTTAGCTGCTGAACTATGTGAAGCTGGTCGGAGAAGACAGACAGCTACAAAGTACTCGCTCCCGTAGTGGTAAAACATCGCATGACTGAACTTCTTGCTTGGGTGAACTTTATGTGTATACGTTTATATGGCAGTTCGTGTATGTGACAAAAGAATGTACTGTTACTCATCAAATAAGAGAGTTGATTCTAAAAGTTTATGAAATGATTAAATAAAGGATTAGTTTGCTAAGTATTGCAGCATTATTTATTAAAATCTTGTTAACTTTTGGGTGTTAGTGACAACAAATGATTTAATGACCTAATTACGGAGGTTTTATATGTTCATTTGATGAATGTGATCATGCGATTAAGTGATAAATAGTTAGATACATGAGTAAGTGGTTTGATTATTTAAATTGTAATTTTAAGATTTAGTTAATAAAGGTAAATGCAGACAAGTTGTATCATAAATATATATATGTATATATATATATATATTATATATATATATATATATATATATGTATATGATGAAATTTTTTTTGTGGGTCCCGCATGCCTTTATGTGTCTGTGATCACATCGAATGCGCCTAATAGTGTATGCACGCTAATACGCCTATATATATATATATATATATATATATATATATATTTATCATATTTGAAAGTGAGAAGGATGTTACAGAAGTATAAATATGTGGTATAGCAAATTATAGTAAAAAAAAGGTTAAATGGTAAGTTTTGATCGTATAAATGGTAATCCTTGATTAATTTCTTAGAGTGTAATTATCAATTAGTCATAATAGATAAATAATTATCTAAAATAATTATTAGGATTATTAAATGAGTGTTAATAATCAAATCCTAAAATATCTTGTGACACAAAGGGGTACAGTGGCCTTAGATTGGTCCATATCAGCATAGGTTTACGGGGGTGTTGGACACCAGTTTTTCGGCGACCATTATGCGATGCCAGGATAGATGACCTCCTATCTCTCCTTGATCGGATATCCTCTCTTTGCCCGAACAGTTCCATGGGAGACGAATGGATCTGGACAAGGGGCCGCTTCACGGTTAGAGAGGCATATGCGTACCTCATCCCAACAGCTGAAGTTGATCATATTCTTGTGGCCGATAGCAAACTACTCTGGAGGATCCGCACGCCTCTTGAAGTCAGATACTTGCCTGGCTTATTAGGCATATCCATGTCCTCACTAGGGTGTACCGCCTTAGGTGGGCTCCAGGGTCAGACACCATGTACTTGTGAGACGGGTGCAAAAGACGTCAACCACCTATTCTTCGGGTGTGAGGACACGCAGGAGGTTTGGAGGCGGATAGGGGCGGCAGGGGTGGACCCACAATCCTCCGACACTTTTTGGGTGACATACCGTACAGCCGAGGGGAGCATCCCACAGTTGCGACACCAGCGATGTACTTCACTTGCAGTTTTTTGGGTCGTCTGGATTCAGTGTGATTTTTTACTAGAGAGTGGGGCGAATATCTTCTTGTGCCCCACCCCTAGATCCTTATAGTTCGCACTTATAGCTAAGGGTTGATATGTTGGGATTGTTAGTCACATAAACTCTATCAATAATCATTGGCATTACTAGGTACTCCAATAAAACATTGACTGCGAGGTTCAATAGAAAATTGGCGGCCAGGTTGTCACATAAACTCTATCAACTATGGAATGGTTCAATAAATCATTAGTTGGAAATTCCCAAATAAATAATAGATTAAATCTACACATAAATTGACGGCGAGGTTTATGGTTTTTTAGATTTCCCAAAGTGGCAAAAAGCGAGATATAAGGGACCAGTTTTAAATGTAGATCTGAATCCAAATTCTAAGACATCGATGTGTATAATATATATCAATTCCAATCCCAAAATGATAACAAAAACCAAATGGCAATACATCAAACACAATGACGAACAAACCTCATCGTTGCGGGTCAGGAAACCAAGCAGCAGACGAAGGCAAATGCTTTGGCTCGGCGGGAGGAATCACACGACCTTCCCGGCGGAAGTGGCGGGCGGATCGTCGGCGAGGANTGACGAACAAACCTCATCGTTGCGGGTCAGGAAACCAAGCAGCAGACGAAGGCAAATGCTTTGGCTCGGCGGGAGGAATCACACGACCTTCCCGGCGGAAGTGGCGGGCGGATCGTCGGCGAGGAGGGGTCTGGCGGAGTCGCAGGGGGTGGGGGAGGCGTCGGGGTCGTAATTTGGGTCCAGGGCGCGGTCGATCGCCTCGCGGCCCTTGTCGAGGCATGGCTTGCAGGCGATCTCGATGGTGATCCAGCCGAGGACGACCGCCGCGATCGCCACCACAGCGGCCGTGATGGCGGCCATCTCGCTCGATCGCGCCCCCGCTCTTTTCTGGGTTCTGTTGATTTGGAGGCGGAAGAGACGAAGAACAGTGGCTATTGGTCTGGGTCTGGAACGAGAACAGGGAGTTGTGAAATGTCCTCTTTACGAGTACTCGGCGCTCAGATCATGATTAACCAAAAGTTTTATTCAATTAATTAAAACTGAAATATATATAATTTAAAAATATTTTTATTTAATGAATAATAGGTTCACTAACCAAATTTATTTAGATGATTATGGAAAATTAATCTAATTTTAAATCAAAAACTAATATTTCACTAATAATTGAAATTTTATGTTATTAGATAAATTAATTATATGTAATTTAATCTATATTTTTTTTGTAAAATCATAAGTAAAATGATAGAAAAAACTAAAACAAATATTTATTTTTTATAAAATTATTAAATAGATATTCTAAAAAGGTTTGTTTATTAATATTTTTGGATTATTTTTATCTATAAAAGAAAATAAAAATATATATAACAATCATTTAAAAAGAGTCCTAACTCAAGTGATTTAAGAGAACTAAAAAACGCAAGAAAAGTTTCTTATATAAGATAATAAATTATAATTACTTTTCCTGAGAATAAGTAAAATTAAAGATAAACCTAAGAAGAGAAAATTTAATATTTTATTTTTTGGATTATTATATATATTATAGATGTTATATGGATTTGATGTAATAATAACATGTATAAGTATATTTTTAATTAATTTTACTCATATTTGAAATTAGTGATATAAAGAAGAGAAAAAATAATTATAAAATAAGAATGCATTCAATGTCTAAAATAAAACTCATTGCCAACTAGCATGCTTAATCAATTTTAAATTTTATTTATTTTAAAATTTAATTTTTTTATATAATTAAAGAATTATAGAAAAATAGCGTATCAAATTTATACTAAATATATAATCTGAGATCTCTAAAAGTTAGTGGTAAATACTATTTATGTTAATTATTTTATAAATATTTTAGTGAATACAATTTAACATCTATAAATATGACATTTTGAAATATGCAATTTGCATCATCTCTGTCTCCCTCTCTCTAGTATTACTTATTAAAGGATGTGAAGTTTATAAGGAGAGAAGAGAGAGAAAGATAAATTAAAAAATAAACACTTAATAAATATTTAAGAGAGTCTTAATTTAAATTAATTAAGAAAGTTGGCAAATAAAATTGATAGAAAAATTAAAACAAATAGTACCTTTTTATAAAATTATCTATAGATATTTAAAAGTTTTAGTCCATTAATATTTTTGGAATTGGTATTTTCCTCTAAGAGAAAATAAATAAAATATATAACGATCACTTTAAAAAAGTCCTATTTCAAGTTATTTAAAAAATTAGAATATATATATATATATATACGGACAAAGGCATGTAATTATTTTAAAAAATCCCATGTAAATTAGGAAGAGTTGACAATTGAATTAATAAAAGCAACTAACTCACCGAATAGTACTTTATTCATCTGTTAGATGCTTTCAAAAGTTCTAATGTAATATTATTTATACAAGATCTAAAACATTTTGTGCATTATTAAAAACATAAGATTAACTAAAAAGTAATTGATTACATTCAAAAATCTTGATTCGACTAAATAAATTTAAATAAAAATAAATTCAACATTTATCCATTTAATTTTATTTAAACATCAAGATTATAGGATTTATATGTTCAACTAGTTTTGAAATATTAATATTAATAAATAAAAAATAGTCAAAAGATTTGCTTTGAATGTTGGTGTAACATATATTTAAATAGTTTTTGTATTATCTAAAGATATAATTTTGACAAAAATAGGGAACAAATTATATAAGTGGTGTTTTTTCAAATGAATAAAGTTTAATGTTAATAACTCTTTTCATATGAAAAAATATTTAATATTCAAAAGACAAATTTAGGTAATGCATTATTATTATATCATTTTCTTTACGACAAATTTAAATTTTAAAATTCATCCTCACATATTGTGTAATAGAGTGAGAAGGTAAAAAAGTTCACAAATTAGCTAAAAGATTATTACTTCTACAATTTATTTTTTTATCTCGAATATTAGAAAGTTAAAATTTATATAAAGATGTAAGTTAAAGAAAAGTAAGACAAACTATATATAAAACATATCTAAACTATAAATTTATAATAATAATAAATAAATAGTAAATTTTAATATAATTTATAAGTGTTTATATAAAAGTTGATATAAAAATCTAAACTAACTGTTTTACCTTTGCATCAATAATTTATAAGATTATTTTGCAATCTTCATATATTTATAATTAAACGTTTTGAGTAGTAAAATACAACTATTTATTCTAGCCATTAGATCTAATGGACAATCTAGATTTCATTATTCCATTTCATCGTTACTTTCTCTTCATCCTCTTTTTTTCTCTTTGTTTTTTTGCCTTACTCTTTCTGTTTAAGACGACTAACCAGGTAGCAATAAAAGTATGAAGTAAAAAAATGCAAGGCGAATTTCACATAGTTGTTGCCAATAAAAATAATTTTACATAGTTGGTATCAATAAAAGTCTGAATGGCGAGCAGAAGCCTTGATTGTTATTTCTCATGCTGATAGGAAAGTAGAGTCCAAACAGACAACAAAAAATTAGTAATATGCATAAACAAGTATGTAAATAGAAGTGTTTTATCATGATAGGTAATTATAGCTTATGACCGAGCAGCACAAACATTTTAACCATGTATATATATATATATTCATTTTATTTTATATATTTAGATTTGACTTGTTTCAAATAAGTTGTACCAATTACGTATACTACATTGTTAATGGCAAAGCCAAAACAATATGGCAAATTCTTTGGAAGTTCAAGTTGGTAAACACTTCTTTTATATCTCTCTTTCGTCGAGTACACTAGTTCTCATTTCTTCCATGGCACACCATCTCAACGGAGGCCGATCGCTTTCATGGTAAAACAAACTCTATAAATACATCAAAACTACCAAACTCATGGGACACAAACGAGTTGCAAAGCATTTGATGAAGAACATGACGTCGCCGGATGTCATAGGGATCTCTCGTTGTCACACCTTCGTAGCTCTGATACCAGTGTGGAGTTCTAAGAAGTTTGATTTTAGTTGGAGTTCTCGAACTATGACATTTTCTCCTCAACCGAGTGAGATATAAATAGATGTTTTTATCCACCATCGTTGTCCGCCCTATTCGGGTCGTTGGCCACGTCTTTCACAACCTCCATTATGCTCGCGTCGTCCCGCAAGATTAGGCTTGTTGGAGCATGTTTTCTGGCTCCAACAAAATGAGCGACACTATCGCTCATTAGATGACTGCATTGGTCATCTAACATCTCCCATTTGACCGATATGGTCATGCATCTTCGACACTCCCATTGTCCGTGTAGTGCGAACTTGAAGATATAACATTGAAGTTCATTATCCATGAAACTTCAATTTGACTCAAATATTCATGAGTCACATTAAACTAACATATTTAATTTATGTAGCCTTTGGAATTCCCTTTGTAAGGGAATCAACTAACATATCATTTGTAGGCATGTAGGTCATTGTCACTTCTTTTCGTTTCACTATATCATGCACATAGTGATGCTCGATCTATATATATTTTTTTTAGAACTATGTGCTCCACTATCTATCAAGCTTATTATTGTTTGATTATCACAGTAACATATGTAATGGTCCATCGACTAAGTTGAGCCCAAATTCTTAAAGAAAACATCTGATCCATACTACATGAGTGGTTGTCATACTATTGGAAATGTATTCAACTTCTTGTGTGTGTCTAGCCACACATCCTTATTTTTTTATTTCGCAAAAAATAACTCATCACCCAATAAGAACAAGTGACCTGATGTGGATTTTTTATAGTTAATATCCCAATCAAAATCCCATCTAAATAACCTACAACCTCAAACAAATCAACTTGGTATGTCAATTTTAGTTATATGGTGCCTTCGAGATATTTAAATATCCTCTTAATGGCTTCTTAATATGTCTTCCCAGAATTACTTTGATATCTACTAATCAAGCTTACAAGATAAGCCAAATTAGGTCTTGTACATAACATTGCATACATCAAACTATCCACCGTTTGTGCATAGGGAATATCTAAAGGTTCTTGTCATGCACTGACTCTTGCTGAGTCGTGTCTCTATCACAATAGGTGTCAGCGCTAGGGTGCTATTCTGCATCCAAAATCGTCTTAGTATCTTATTGTGATATTGTTCTTGACTTAAAATTAATGTCCTTGAGTTTATTTCTCGAGTAATTTGAATTCCAAGAACATATGATGCTTCTCTCACGTTCTTTATTTCAAATTCCTTGCTCAATTTCTATTTTATCTCATTGAGCATTGTAACAAATTTTCGACGAGCAAAATGTCGTCGACATATAATGGCATTATGACAAACTTGGTCCCACTCTTCTTGACATACACACAATGGTCCAATTTATTTGTAATGAATCCAAATTGGACAACCGTCACATGAAACTTTTCGTAATATTTACGCGATGATTGTGTTAAGTTATATAATAATTTTATCAGCTTGTAAACTTTATTCTCCTGACTTTCCACCTGAAAACCATCAGATTGTGGCATATATATGTCTTCACTCAATTTTTCATTGAGGAAGACAATCTTAACATCCATTTGGAATAACTTCAAATACATATATGTGACTAATGCTAAGATGGTTCTAATAATGCGAACTTAGCTACCAAGAATTGGTTTCCTAAAAATCAATGTTGACTTCCTGAATATAACCATTGACAACTAATCTAGCTTTGTGTTTATCAATAGTACCACTAGGATGCTACTTTTTCTTGAATACCCATTTGCACCCTATCAATTACCGATCGACTAGCAAATCACATAATGCTCATGCGTCATTTCAATCAATGGAGTCTAATTCATTTTTTATGGAGGCCAACCATGATACCGACTCCTCTAAAGCAATTGCTTCATCATAAGAAATAGGATATGTACAATCTTTTATATCAGCATCGACATCGTAATACGAAGCCTTGCATTCGTACAACTGGTAGTCGTTTAAATATGTGGGCATAATTTGAGGCCACTAGTTGCCAATTATATTCGTGGATTGTATGGGTTCATCAACTTCTTCCAAAGGTATAATATCCTGCATATCATCTCCCATTACTGGACTTATGTCCAATATATCTTCTTCTGAATCGACTTTATTACGCTCAAGGATAATTTAAGGTTCATTGTCCTCTTCTTCATGCACATCTTCCTTTTCATTCTTAAGGAAGGTTGCATCTCGACTTTCTATAAGAGATTTCTCATTGTAGAAGAATCTATACCCTTTGGATGTATCACTATATCTTATAAATCTACATGTCACTGTCCTAAAGTTCAACTTGTCCCTAAGCTGACTTGGAACTAAGACATTCGCTTTACATCCCCATTTCCGGAGATGACCCAACTTGCGCTTTCTGTCATTCCATATTTCATATGACATTGATTCTATGAACTTAGTGAAAATTCTATTTTAATGTAATTTGTAGTCATCATTGTTTCACCCTAAAAACTTTTGGGAAGACTAGAATGAGACAACACACATCTTACTGCATTCATCAAAGTTCTATTCTTTTTCTCCGCCACATCATTCGATTGTGATGTATAAGGCATTGTGATCTGCCTACATAGCCTTCTTGAATGCAATAAGTTTCAAATTTCCAAGAGGTGTACTCCCTTGTCTGTCCATAAAGTTTTAATTAATTTTCCCAATTTCTTCTTCATTTCAATCTTATATCTCTTAAACATTTCAAAAGTCTCAGATTTCTTTTCAAGAGACAAACATAGGAGAAAATTTAGAATAATCGTCAATGAATATGATATATTATTCTTTATTCCTGTGTGTAGCAATACTTAATGGACCACAAATATTCGAATGAACCAAATTTAATAATCCCTTTGACCTTATTCCTATTGGAAAAGGTTTCCAAGTCATCTTTCTGGTCAAATAATGTTCACAAAGAGATATTCTTGTTCCTTATATGTTAGGTACTCAGTTCATTTTTATTATTTATTTCATTTTATCCTTTTCAAGATATCATAATCTCTCATGCCAAATATCATAATCAGATAGAAAACACAAGGATTACTCAGAAGAGACATTCATTATTTCGTTATTCTTGGCCATAAGACAAAATAAGTCATGACCAGGTACAAACTTTTCCATGGCCAAGACCCTACCATTTTTTTCCATGGTTATACGGTCATTATAAAATTGGACTTCCATATTCGTCTTCATGAGAACAGGGACAAAGATGAGGTTCTGGTGGATCCTTGGTATATATAACACATCATGGTAACCATAATGTTATCCCCAGGTCCAACTTGTATTTCCTAACACCTTCAACATCCATATAGTTGTTTCTCCCCATGAAAATCCTTTGTTCTCCCGCCTTCAGCTCCTTGAAGTCCACTAGACCCTCCTTGGTCTTTGCGATGTGGCAGGTTGTACCAGAGTCGATCCACCAATCCTCAACATTTGTTGTCGTAGCATTGCACTCGATGACTACAGCGAACTTGGGCTTGCTAGAGCATTTTCTCTGCATGGCCCTATTTTGACCCTGCTTCTTAACTGTGGGATATTTGTCTTTGAAATGTCCAAATTTTCCACAGTTAAAATAAACTCCTCTTAGTGTCTTGGCCCATCATTTAAACTGCTTCTTGTTGGGTCTGATGTACTTCTTGTGGTGCGCAACATTATTTCTTCTTCTTCTTTCACCTTTTCGGCTTCAAAGATCACTTTTTTCTTGTTCTTAGTCATATTTTGTTCTATGTCTAGCTGGGCCGGAAAGTTTGTAACTGACTTAACTGTCTCGCTAAGTCACAGTGTTGTGGCAACCATGTCAAATCAAAACAACAGGTTGTTCAGAATTGTTTCTACATGCAAAGTCTCTGATAGGACTATCCCTACAACAGCTAAGTCCTTAACCATGATTATCATCTTGTTTACATGATCTATTACATTATCAGTTTCCTTCATCTTGCAGGAATTATAATTATACAAGAGAATTAAGTTGAACATTAGTATTAGTTTTATCATCATACTTGTCCTTAAGTGCTTTCCATAGATCATGCGTTGTTTTATAATTTTCAAATACCCTAATGAGATTGTCCTCATGTATCAATATAAAAGTTTTTTGCTTTTCTATCATTCTTCTCCCGCTGCTCCTTCTGCTCCTTTGCTTTGTCTTCGGTCTTTCTTTGTTCATTTGTGGCTCACTCAAAAAACATTGGAGCAATAACACCAATGTATTCATCTAGGTTATCATGGATTAGTTCGTACCTAATTTTCTAGTCCATATGTCATAATTAACACCATTAAGACGTTCCATCCTTGTCATTACACCAACAATAGTTCTTGAAGTTATTTTTAATTTGTGAGGCGTGAATAAAAAAATAGACAATTATTTAATGTTTAAATGATTGCTCAGAAAGATAAACAAAAATTAAGAATGATTGAATAGATATTTTTAATATATTTAATATTTAAGTAATCTTTAAAACATAAAGTATTCTTTAACAGTTTTCAGAAAATAAAATAATTTCCTAAACTAAAATTTCTTTAAATAACTTTCAGAAAATACACGAATTTCCAGTAATTTTTAGAAATAATTTTCAAAGAATAAAATAATTTCCAAAAAAACTTCTTTTAATATTTTTGTAAAATAAATTTATTTTCAGAAAATAAAATAACTTTCAGAAAATAAAACAGTTTCCACAAATAAACTTCTTGAAATTATTTCCAGAAAATAAAATAATTTCCGAAAATAAAAACTTATTTAAATAATTTTCTGAAAATAAATAAAAAAGTTCTTTAAATAATTTTCAGAAAGTAAAATAATTTTCAGAAAATAAAACAATTTCCAAAAATAAACTTCTTTGAATAATTTTCAGAAAATAAAATAATTTTCGAAAATAAAATTTATAATTTAATGAAAATAAAATCATTTCCAAAAAAATAATTTTCAGAAGATAAATTTCTTAAATAAAATTTCTTTAATTCTTTTTAATTTAAGAACATGTGAAATAAAAATTCGAACAATATTTTGAAATATTCAAAATAAAATTCGGATCATATAGCACCTAAAAATAAAGATGTTCAAAACATTTAATGGGCTGCTCTTCAATGAGTTTCAATAAAAGAATAGAATTCAACTTCAAAATGCAAAAAAAAAAATTCTAGAGGAATGTTGAATTTTGTGCCAAACATTTCAATGGGCTTCAATAGATAGTGCCCCAAAATAATTGTATGGCTGAGATAGAAACAATGAGATGGACGACCCTGATTAAAAGACCGAAAGAAATGACTCAGATTAAAATAGATTAATTTGGAAAAAAATGAACAACAGAGATATAAACAAAAACAACTAAAAGGATATACGATTGAGATTTAAAACAAAAGAAGTAAACATTTGGGATTAAAATATACAACATATGAGAAATGAACGACCCATGTTAGAATCCAGAAATGAATGGCAAAGATTAAAACTGATAGAAATGGATGGTTCATATTAGAACAAATAACTTATATAATGAAGGATCCATATCAAAACTTATGAATCAATGACGCAGATTAAAACAAATCAACTTAAAGTTGGGCGACTGAGTTTAAAGCAAAAAAAGATGTACGACTAAGATTAGAAGGACTTAAGTTATAAGATACAAATGATGCAGATAAAAAAATAGATCAAATGAACGGATACGATTAAAATAGTTTATAAAAACAAAGAAACAAATCATATAAGAGGAAATAAAACCTTTAACAACAAAGATTAAAAGTTTAAAAGTTAAAATGAATGATCCAGATTAAAACCAACAAACTTATGAATGATGAACAATGCAGATCAAAAAGAGAAAGAATAGAAGGCACATATTCACAACTAAAAATAGATCAATATGAATAGTTCAAATCAAACTAAACAAGGGATCTAACGACCAAGGAGACTGCTATAGTAACGTACTATTTGTCTTCCTCCTCCAATCAATCGCTGTGTATTAGGCGTGAAAAATCAGAGGAGAAAAAATAGGGGAGGCGGGCCTCGGGTAGGTTCCTTCGTTGTAAAAGTCGTCCGACATTGTCCGAGGGGTTAGCTGTCAGCAGTACTTGTGGAAGACGATCTCCGTGGTGTTCGACGTGAGCGCTCAACGATCACAACAAGACGACTTGCAGGCATTTGATGAAGAACAAGACGTCAACGGATGTTGCAAGGATCGCTAATCGTCGCGCATTTGTAGCTCTGTTATGAGTGTAGAGTTCTAAGAACTTTGATTTTGAATGGCGCTCCCTAAGGATGGCCTTTTCTCCTTTATCGAGTTAGATATAAAACTATCGTCATTCACCCTATCCGCACCGTTGGTGCGTCTTCCACGACCTTGATCACGCTTGCATTTGTTGGTTCAAAGGTTCCACCCGATATATTTTGATGATAGCAAAAGTATGTGATTAAAGTGGTCTAATCGTGTATCAATTTGTGCAGCTTACAGGTTTACAAATAAAAGAAAAAAAGAGTTTCAAACAGAGCGATCGTCCGCTCCATGGCAACGATCGATCGGTATGAAAACAGCAACACAGGTCGATACAGCGGTCGACCGCTCCACCACGGCGGTCGACTGCTCCATACCACAGAAGCGAAGTTTCTCTGGAATGAGAAATGGTCGACCGCTTCAGGACAGCGGTCGACCGATTTGCCGCCAACGGATAGTTTCTTTTGTCAAAGCGGTCGACCGATCCACCATAACGATCGACCGCTCTAGGGCACAAAACCGAAGTTGCTTCTGGAGCGAGGAACTGTGGATCGCTCCAGGGCAGCGGTCGATCGGTGAAGCTGCAACGACTAGTTTTTGTCAGAGCGATCAACCGTTGGAAAGTAGCGGTCGACCGGTGGCGATCATAATCCTCCAACAGCTATATTTTTTATGTCCTATCAAAGGAAAAAAGTTGGATAACGGCCATATTGAAGATATGAATCTATATAAGAGTCTTTAGAAGGTTGAAAGAGTAACTAAGTTAGAGATTTCACATTGCATACTTCCAAGTTCATTCAAAGAGCACTTAGAGCACAAACTTGCAAATTTCTTCTCCCTTTCTCTTATTCTCAAAGTGAATTCATATTGTAAGAGAGATTGAGAGAGAAGCCTTCTTTGTAATCTTGAGAGAAAGCTCCTTGTGAAGAGAGGTGTGGTTTTACCTCTAGAGCGGAGAAAAGACTAATGTTGTAAAAGTGTTCTTCTCCCTATTCGGAAAGAAGAGTTGATAGTGAAACTCCGAAGTTCTCAAGGCGTGAGGAGTCGGAACAGGGATGTAGGCCAAGGAGTTGGACCGAACCTCGTCAACAATTTATTGAAAATGACTTTACTACTCGTTCTAATGGTCCTTCACAATGCACGGAAGATGAAAGACTTTTAATAAAATTGGATTGGAAAGGAAAATCTTTTTTGTATTGTGTACCGAGTTTAATAGAGTTTCTACTTTCAAACATCTCATGAAATTTGGAAAAAAAATGATTGTGACTCATGAAGGAACGAATAAGGTCAAAGAATCTAGATTAAATATTTTGAATCATCAATATGACTCTTTTAAAATGAAAAATGATGAATCCACAAATGAAATGGTTGTTAGATTCAATGATATTGTCAATGGCTTAGCCTCTTTGGGCGAAGCAAGAACTAACCCTCAAAAGGTGAAAAAATTTCTTAGGTCTCCTTCTCCAAAGTGGCACACAAAGAGGACGGTAATGGTATGGATTTGATTTCTTGGTCGTTTCTACAGAAATGGCTATTTATTTCTTCTTATTCTTGAATACAAGATTATTCACATTGTTCCTGACGATTAATTCATGAAGCTTTTATATATCTTCGTTGTGTGTTTTGGTTCCAACTATAATTTGTTTGTGATTTGATGATCGTTACTCTTGTTTTTGACGATTTTTTTTTTAAAAAAATGTTTGTGATCTGGTGATCATTATCTTTTTTTTTTGTTCTGCGCTAATTTCTTTAGGATCTATTTTTTTTGGCAATCCTTTTATTCTTGTATGCGAGATTGGTTACATCATTCTTGGCAATCAGTTCGTAGAGCTTTTACATATTTTCGTTGTGTGTTTTGGTTCCAACATTACTTTGTTTGTGATATGATTACTCTTTTTTTTACTATTGATTATTCCATCTTCAATCTTCTTATGGATTGGTTTATTGAACTTGCTATGTAAATTATTTCGTACTAAAAACTATATTAGTATGTGTTGGATTTACTATAGGTTTAATTGAGTCCATGCTAGGACTACATTTTATCTTTAAAGACAAGGTTAAAATTTGGTTAGGACCGAATCCAAGACAAAAGAAATCCAACTTTGCCGTGACTTGATTTATGTATTTACTTATAATATTTATCCTTTTGTAGAACAAATATATTTGATATATTTTATATTTTAAATATTTGTGTGTCTCTTATAAAAAATAATAATCTTAAGATGATATTAATTATGTTGTTGTTGGTTCCTTTATGTCAATTAATTATATTCAATAAGTTTATTTGTGTAAAGAAAAGTTAAAGTATAATCTTACAATTTAATAGAAATAAAAAAAGTCATCTAGTAAAGCAAAATATATACTTGGCACCAAGAAGGAGGGTGAATTGGTGTAATAAAATATTTAAAATTATTTTCAAAAACAACTTACGAAGGCCTAAAAATATTTTATAACAAAGCTCAATTTCAAAGGTTAATCAAGGACAATAAATATAGATGAGAATGCAAGGTGAAAAGTAAAGTAAGTAAGATATAATGCAAACTTAAAAGTAATGATTTGTTGATGAGGTTTGACCTAACTCTCTGACCTACATTCTCACTTTGATTTCTCATGTCCTGAGAACTTTGGAGTTTCACTAGTGACCTTTGTTACATATAGGGAGATGGATCCTTTACAACTTCAATGATTTTCTTCACATCTCTTATTAGAAGGAGCTCAAATTCAATAGTACAATGAAAATTTTATCAATCAATCTCTCTTTTACAATACAATATCACTTATGGAAAAAAGAGAGACGATATTTGCAAATGAAAGCTCAAGGTGCTTATTTTTTGCTCAAATGGAGTTACAAGTTGATTTTTTTCAAAAGAGCTTCTTGTATTAGACCTCCAAGGACCCTTTTATAGCTTATTGTCTTCAACGTTATCGTTGTTAGGCTCCCTCCAACTTTGTGTCCAGAAAAAAATAGTTCTTGCGCTAATCAGCCATGTTGATCAACTGACCTGTTAGTCAAAACTAGTCACTGTGCATATCAGCATGTAGTCTGTTGAACCTAAATAGACCTAATTATTAATTGTCTTTACTAGGTTCGACCGACCTTTAGGAGTTGTCTTATTTACTTTCTCTTTTTACTTCTTCTAACTTGATTGGGTTTGACCGACTTCGTAGTGGTGTCCATCAGACTTTGCTATTGAATTAAGGTCTGACCGACCGTAAGAATTTGTTCATATGACCTATGATAAATTCTTTGAACTTTCATTTGTTACATCTACTTCATGTTGGGAAATGCAAAACATTATTCTACCTATTTTTTCAACATTCAGACAATTTATTGGTGAACATATTTCCATTATAGTTTGTTATCGTCAAAATCATTGGATAAACTTATGAATTCAATAATCTTCTATTTTTTTATGACTATAAACTTGTGGATGTTGAAGAAAAAATAATTTTCAAATTTGAAAGTATTGGTCCCCCTTTGTTTATGCTCCCCCAAATTTATTGCATTTTATCACATAAATAGAATTGCTCCTTTTGCATATTAACGTGATAAACAATTTGAGTATCATATTATATGCTTCTGTATTCAAGAGATATGATAAAATGGATTGAATAACAAAAGACGTTATATGGATTTATCTCATTACACAATATGACATAAACGATAATATGAAATAAGAATCAACATAAGAATCATCTAAGGAAAATACATAAGCATTCACCATCCATGGCAAATCCAAAGCAATTTCTCCCCATTTTGACATCAACAAAAAAGGAGCCTAAAGACTAGACATTAAGATGATACGTTGTAGAGAGATCAAACACCATGCACCTAAAGTAGGAAGAGGAACCAGTCGCAATCCAACAAAATCCTTATTAGAGTTCTACTGCTCATCCCAGATAGTCGAGAGATCCTCCTGAATCCCTTGTTGTCGTATCTCGAGACCTCCTAGCCTCATAGGCACTAAACTATGGAGTCTCAATCGTGCATAGAGGGTACTTGAGAGTCGCTAGAGGAAAACTCTGAAATGTCATGTGTTTGTGGTGTCATATCCTCATCCATAGCAACATCACCGACTTCAACAACAACACCACCATCCTTAGTGGGAGCATCAATAACAACTCTAGCAGCACCTCCTCATCATTTGAACAAGTTGCATACCCATCAGCCAATCATCATTGTGAAGACAACTTCTTTTTGTGGAGAGTCATGCTATCAATGACATCATAACGAGAGAATGAGAGTGGATCAATGGTGGAAGGAACAACAATCTCTTGTTCAAGGTGGCTCGTGAGATGATTTGGACGAAATAGAGACCAACATCGTGACCATGGCCATTTATGACTTTCTCATATGTCTTGGTCATAATATTAATGATGAAACAACTATGATTGACACGAGTGCTATCATGTCGAACGAGAGAATACATGAGATAAACATCAAAGAGATATATATCGATGAAGCAACAATGTTGTGGCATCAAAAAATGGCTAATGATATGATGAACAATTCTTTTAAGTTGGGTTAGACATCTATGACTTAGTTTGGCTTCAAATTTGTGGATGCATCCCTCAAACACAACCTCCAGAGCTTTAACCAAAGGAAAGGAATGCCCCTCTTGGGCTAACCATAGGAAGCAAAGATGATAGTGTAGAAGTTTAGAATATTGAGCATGTTACACAACTTTTTAGGATTCAAACATCTGGATCTTCCTAAAACTCGACTCTTAATTTTTCTAGTGCCTAAATCATAAGTCTTTGATGTGAGCAAAAATATACATTTTTCATGCATCTCATTTAGGACATTTTTTTGTAGTTTTTGTCATTGCATGCATTGATTTTTATGTTTATTTTTTATATTTCTTCGAGTCATTGTTCTACCCTAGTTTGATGTTTAGTTTGCATATTATACACTTTTTGATGCAAGGGAGCAACCAAAAGAAAATACACACTGTTGAATCTAGGATCCCGAAAATATTTTGAATGATCACAAAATTGTAAGTGAACTCAGCCTGTACTGATGAACTTGTTGAGCTGATTTCTGTAACAGGATATATTCAAGTTCAAAGTAGTGGTCGACCTGAGTTAAAGGATTGGACGACCAATGCACGCGCAAATTATGTCAGAAGAACTACATGTGTGCAGTGGGCGTCCTAAGTATATGAAGCGGTCGACCAACATTAGAAGGAGAATATATGTGATGAGGAGCAGAAGCATGAACGATCGACCAAAGATGTAAAAAGGGCGACCGATAATGGAGAATATACATATGGAGGGATCA
>LTAE01008046.1:0-18604 GCA_001647135.1 Pontederia paniculata | reverse complement strand
TCCAGAGTCTTATACATTTAAATCAATCCTTCTGCCATCTAATATTTAGATAAGATTATTGATTAATTCTGAAAGATAACAATGGTTAACATACCTTTTATCTCTAACTAATATAATCTACTTCATATATATATTTATCTTTTAAAACTGTAATTTAATAGTTTATCTTTTATCTTATCTTAATTCACTGAATATCTTTTAAATCGGATTTTCAAGATAAAATTTCAGAATCTTAAAATTCATCAATCCTCGTGGGTTCGACACTTTACTCATCTCTTTATTACTTGTGCGACCAGTATACTTGCTGAGTATTTAGCGTGTGATTTTTCGCATCATGACAAGATTAATTGAATTGTTGGAACTAATTCATTCAAATATTTATGGTCCATTGAGTATTTATACATAAAAGAGCAAAGAGTAATTTATTATATTTAATGATGATTACTCTAGATATTGTTATATGTACCTCATAGATTGAAAGCTAGAAGCTTTTAAGACTTTCAGGAGGTACAAATTACAAGTCGAGAAAAGGTAAGGAAGGCCTGTTGGGTGCCTAAGGACACACACAGAGAGAGAGAGAGAGAGAGAGAGAGAGAGAGAGAGAGAGATTTTGTGAACTAATGCATTTTAGAAGGCATACATAGACAGACTACAATGTAATATACACTACAATAGAATAGTGTGATAAAGAGAAAAAAAAATATGACTTTGGTGAATGCATTGAGGTGTATGCTATCTCACTTGGGCATGCCAAAATGCTTTTGGGGTGATGCAGTGATGACCACGAGTTACATACAGAACCAAATTTTCTCTAAATTCGACATACAAATTGTGAAATGACAGGAAGCCCAAGTTGGGCCATCTACAAAAATGGAGATGTAAATCGCACATATTAGTTTCTAGATAACTCAGGGACAAGTTGAACTTTAGGACGAAAATGTGCAGGTTTACTGGATACAGTGACAAATCCAAAGGGTATAGATTCTTCCAAGAGAAAAAAAAAGTCTTATAAAGAGTTGGGATTCTATATTTCTTGAGAATGAAAGGAGGAGGTCCAAGAGGACGATGAGCCTCTAACGATTTTAAGAGACGATAGAGACAATTTCGGAGAACACTAGCTATCCGATAGTGGGAGTTGATGTTATAGAAAATGATATACCTTTGGAAGAAGTGGAGGAACCCATTATTTTCATTAGTATAGTCGACACCAATAAATGACCCCGGTAACACTTGCACATTTGAATGATTATGTTCTCTACGAGTGCGAGACATTGTGTTGCTCCATTGACGTTCAACTAGAGGTTATACAGATCCTATTTCGTATAAAGGAGTGATGACTTCTAATGAGTTAGAATCATGATAGACCACCATGAGAGCAGAAATGAACTCAATTAATAAAATAGAGTGTGGACATTATGTGATTTGTCGATAGGTAGGTAATCCATATGGTGCAAATGAATATTCAAGAGAAATTATCGAGCTGATGATTTTGTTTATATGCACAAATGAAGATTGGTGGCCAATGGTTATACCTAGCAAACCAAAATAAATTTTCAAGAGACCTATTCTTCGATGACTAAGTTTGCGTTAATTCGATAATGACATATATGGATTTGGAGTTGTTCCAAATGGACGTTAAGACAACTTTCTTGAGTGGAAACCTGCTGGAAGATGTATACATACGATAACTTGAAGGGTTAATGGGTTAGGAGAATAAAATATATAAGCTCCAAAAATCGTTATATGACTTAAAGCACATCTAGACCATGATACTTAAAGTTTCATGGGACGATAGTCCAATTTGGTTTCATTACAAACAAATTAGATCATTGTGTCTACATCAAGAAAAGTGAGAGCAACTTTGTGGTATTATCACTGCACGTGGATAATAATGTTAGTCGAAAATGATATAAATGCTCAATGAGATTAAGGACAAATTGAGCAAGCGATTTGAAATAACAAACATGAGGAAGCATCCTATGTGCTAGGTACCCAAATCAATCATGACAAAAACACAAAAAACTTGAGTTTAAATTAAGAACAATACATTAATAAGATATTGAGGAGATTCTGGATGTAGAATAACAGTCTCTTACCAACACCGCTAGTGATTGAAAAAAGTTTGAGTAAAAGTCAGCGTCCTAATGTAGGACAAAAACTCTTAAGGGAGCCCTATGCAGAAGTGATAGGGAGTCTAATGTATGTGATTCTTTGCACGAGGTCCAATTTGGCTTATGCGGTAAGCTTGACTAGCAAATTTCATAGTAGCCCCAAAAAGATTCACTAAGAGTCCATTAAGAGAGTACTACGATATCTAAATGATACAATATAATTAAGATTAACATATCAGACTGGTACACTCGAGGTAGTAGGATATTTAAATGTGGATTTCGACTATAGATGATCAAAAGTACACAATAGGTCACTTGTTCCTTTTTATGATGTAGTCATTTCTTGGGATAGCAAGAAACAATGTGTGATTAGACACACACAGGAAGATGAGTATATTGCTTGTAGTACAACAACCACTCCTGAAATATGGTTCAGGTGTTTCCTTTTGGAACTAGGGCTTGACTTGTTCAGTGAATCTTTAGCGATGTATTGTGATAATCAAACCGCTATAAGCTTTAATACACAGTGGAGCTAACAGTTCAAAATGAAAGCACATTGATATTGAGTATCACTAGATTCAAAATATAGTAGAAAAGAAGAAAGTGACAGCGACCTACGTGCCTATGAGTGACATGTTGGTTGATTCTCTCATAAATGGAATTGCAGCCGGAACTTTTTATCAAGCATGTGAACTTGACGTGACTCATAAGTATTTGAGTCAGTTTGAAGTATTCATGGATAGTGAAACTTCAAGACATAATTTCTAATCAAACTCTATACGGATAGTGGTAGTGTTGACATAGTAACCTCGATGATCAAGTGAGAGATTGTTGCATGACCAACAAGGTTATCTCTCCGCGATCGGTGTTTACAACTCAATAATGTGTGCTTGCACAATGTCACCCTTGATCATGCAGGCGGCTAGATAGTAGTGTCCACGAGATACCAAGATGTCGACGACCATTGGAGACGTGTGCAAAATATAATGAAAATGTAAATGGAAAGCGGTGATGTCTGTGGGAGCAATCAAGGGGAAAACACATTGCAGACAACCGAAAATGACAAGGGCGAACGATGGCGAGAATACAATTATAAAAACAGAAGAGGCGTTGTTCGGGAGCCCCTATCCGGAACCTCTCTCTCCTTCCCTCTTTCTCTCTCACAAATTTGATATCCCAAAAAACTTAGTTTTATATTTATAATCTAACAATCTCTTTCACTTGTAATAACTTTAGTAAATTTTTAAGAGAAAAAAATTAATATAATTTTGTGGAAATTTGATTACACTTATTATTATATACGATACGTGTCCTTACTTATTATCCATTGTTCTCACTTTTTGACCGGTAGATATTGTAGCTACACGCACACTATTAAAAGTGTGCTATACACTCCTTAACTCTAAACAACTATTCATTTTGCAAATTTTGATCTCATACTTTCCTCATTAATTTTTGGATTTTATATAACTAATTATTCAATAGAAAATAACTATATATATATATTATATATTGACCATGGTGAATATTTTGTAATTTATTGAAATAAATTTTAATCTTGAAATTTTTAAATTTGGTTTTCTTAATTGGATGCTTATTTCTATATTTAGACATTTAAGGGGTTCCGTTCAAAGTTTTTTCTATGTTTTGAACAACAAAATGTGTATATCATTTATGATAGAAAACTAAGCTTATGTAATGAATCATGTATAATAAAAGTTGTATTTGATTGTTTGCTTCATACAATATTTTTCCCTTTTTCTTTTTTTGCTTTATCGATTAGAACAATTTTGGCCATCGAAAATATTTCTTTTAGACAAATTGTTTACTACTTTGGAAAAAAATATTTTCTCTTTTCCAGAGAATATTTTTTCTCAATGTATCTTATGTATATGAATATAAAACGAGATCAATTTTTTTATTCTTGAAATTTATTTGTTTGCACATTCAAACATTAAGAAGGATAAGTTGTTTTCTCGAAATATATATTATTTCTAAAGAATTTATATTTCAGAGAAACCCTCACAAGTTTAAGAATACTTTCAAAATTCTTTAAATTGGCACTAAAGCTTACGTTAAACATATGACTTCTGGTTGAGATGAGATTTTTTGTCATGCGCAGGTAGTATGTTAATTACATGCACAAAATAAATTTTCAATCTATCACCTTGTGGACGGATATGCATAATGCATTGCTATAAATATATTTATAAAAAAAATAAAAAATAAAACTCAAATGTCCAAGGCTAGATACAAATTACTTCACTTTTTTAGGCTATATAATATGTAAATTGTTGATTTGTTCTACGTACACAAAACAATGATAGATTTTAAATTTTTGGTGAACTTTGGTGGCCTTAAAATACCAAGGCTATGTACATTATACATGTTGCATATTCAGTGTGCATCATACTTTTTATCCTCATTAAGAAGATACGAAAAAACATGAAGCCGAAAGGAAAGATACTGCAGCAGTTGGCTGTAATGTACAATTTTACGAAATGTGGCAGTATATGTCACATGATACGAAATGATATATCCTATTAGTTTTCTCTTTACAAAGTAAAAGAATTAGATCCTATGACCTAACATCTCTTCAACCTCTTTGCTCATCATTTTTTCTGTTTGATCTTGCTCATGAGGTACACACCTAACAAAGTGTTAGCATATCGCAACACGAAGAAGGCCTGGTTGAGGTTGGGTGAAGTTAAGGCCTTGCTCAAAAAGGTATTGCTCAACTGCTACAGCTAACACTGCAGGAGTTAGGGAACTCTTGGTATGCAGGCCAGTCCCGATGCATATCAAGACTTGTAATCTCTGACCTGTCGACCGAGCTGTACTCCTCAGGATGCTCAGTTTATTGATGAGCACTTTTATAGCTTCATTGGCATGAAAACAACGGAGGTCAATCAGGAGATCTTGCTCCTTGCCATGGCTATGGAGCTCCGCACCTAGGAAATTCCTGAAAACCATCGATAGGAAACACTAATGTGACTGTAATATCAGACTTTCACAACTCCTAACACATGATAAGAAGTCAGAATTTACTACGTTATGAATACTTAACATCGAAATAGTTATTCCTATAAGTAGATGAATGCACATAAAAGCTAATGGCCTAAGTGTTTCAAGCATACACTAAGAAATTGTGCTGTTATTTAAGCTTAACAAACAGATAGATATTCTACAGAGATGGACTAGAAAGCAGATGCAACACAAAAACCTTCTAGAAACTTTAATGATTGTGAAAGTATATATTGAATACTTATATTTCAATTTAGGCAGTCGGAAACAGTAGAAGCAATCATATACTAAAGCCATGCTTCTTAGCAAAGATTATGACTAACCTCTCACGAAAAATTATTTCTCTAGGTTTCTCATAGGCTGCTTTCATTTGCATGTTATAAACATGTCCCTTCAGACTCGGATCTTTAGCAAGAGCATTATTGGCAACTAGATAAGCCTCACGTGCCTGTATTGAGCACAGAAAGACAAAATCAGAATTATACTTCCAGATTTAAGGACTAATACAACATGGTAAAGATAATGTTAGCCAATCAATTGCAGAAGAGTTTTCGGGAGAAATACAGGAGTTTAATGAAATTACAACAAATACTGCAGATCAATAAATAGAACACCAAAAACTCTGAAAGCATAGCTAGACTCACCCAATGAAGAAATTAACCCCAACAATTATATATCAAAAGAAAATAAGAAGAAATTGAGTCCATGGTGCATAGTAATACAATTCATACTTTGCATCATTAAGATAATAAATCTATTCAAGAAAATTAGAATAGTCCATGATTGGGCAGACACAGCAGAAGATCAAGAAAATGCAAACAAACAAGTTGCAAACGTAATCTAGTCAATACAATAAATAGTCATGCACATCGTTCACAAAACTTATCTGTTTAACTCTTTATCCATTCTACCATATATGTAGTATGGAAGATGTCTCGCAAAAGAACCTTGACGTCTTCTAGTTGCTTCCCTGGTGATATATTTGATGTTTATAACATCATACTAATGCCTTTAATTCTAAAGGGGCATACCTAAGGAGACAACTCACTAAAATGGACGTCAATTTATTTTTTTTCAAGAATCACCCTGTTCTGTTTATAATTCATCAATCACATTCATTCATTATTGCGAACAAGGAATCAACTACAAATGTCAGGGCCATATGCTTCCAATATAAATGGAAAATGAACATAAAAGACCAACTATAAGATTCCATCTCATGGTTTCTGAAAAAAAAGGAATAATTTATTCTGATGTGCAAATTTAAAATAAATTATGTAAATTTATATTACCAATCATGCACCATTAATCAACAACTAAACAAGAACCCTAACCCACTTAAGATACTGTTTGTTATCAAAGCCCCATAGGCCAATAACATATAAATCCAGACTGACAAAATCATGTTAACTATTACAATCAATCAAGAGAACTACCTGTTCAAAGCATGCAATTCGAAGGCGGGCATCCTCCCTGGACCCTGAAGTCATGTTCGCTGTCAACTCAATAGTTGTAGGTAAAGATATTTTCAAAACTAATATCTCAACAAAATAGTACACCAAAACAATCCGATCAGCTAAGAGTTGTGACAAAATAAAGTTTCCTACTATTTATCAAAAATAAAATAAAATTACCTACTACTTCACCAATTTCAAGACAAGGGGAACCAGCCCGAGCAGCACCTGATCCATGCAGCTTATCCCCATAGTTCATCCTTCCATGACCACTTTGGGAGCTAGCTAAAAGTTGAGAGCTTCTGCTTGAGCCAACACCAACACCATCAGCAGCACCAAGTCTCCAGTTAGCAGTATCATCAGATGCACGTTTTTTTATGGCTGAAGCAAAATCCATGCCACTGCCTCCTAGTAAACTCGAAGAAGTTCGATAAGCATTGGAAACTCGCTGAGTATCTTGTCTGCTACATTTTGATGACCCAGTTTGAGCATCTGGCAAACCAGGAAAATCCAAGTTTCGAGTCACCAAAGACTTGGAGCCATCATCAACTTGAAGCTGCCATTATAACTATTGTGTTAAAAAAAAACTACAACTAGAACACATACATAAATGATCTACAAAACTAAGATATCAGAATATACCCCAGAAACAAGGAATCATGCAAATATATATGTACATAAAAAAAATTATGGAACCTAACATGATATATTAACACTCAGGCTTCAATGATGCAACCTTACTGTTCAATTAAGGCTTTCCATGTCCATAATTCGGAAGCTCATTTCAAATGCTTTTTTTTTCTAACTTAAGGAAAAAAGCCGATACCAGTTAACTAAGAGATGCCTTTGTGTCTTAGTCTTAGACACTGTGTAAGAATCAAACTGACAAAGCAGTGAATATCCAGGTTGAATGGCGGGATTGAAACAGGAACCATCGCTCTTTCCAAGACCATCTCAGCAAAAATAACCAGGCTAGTTTGCAACAAACTTAGTTTACTCCTTGTATGTGATAACAACAAAAGTTATCAAAAGTATAACATGTAATACCTACCGTGAGCTTATTCAGATTCTCAATTGTGGAGCCCAAATCACATCTATTTGTACAATAAACTTCAACAAGTTTCTGAGGAGCAAAACTAGGAAAATGTTCTGACAAATATTCTACAGGATTGGTTGTGAAATCCTGGATACATGAATCATCACCAATCGGCTCATTTACTAAACCAGTATTATAATTTCCACCAAAGCGATAACCGTCCATTCTATTGATGCTATGTTGTCCTCCATTTAAGAAAGGTTTGCCCCAGGAATTAACAGATGAGGACAACGGAGCAGCTAATTCCTCATCTTCAGCATAAACAGAATGGTTATGTCCTGTCCTTTCACTGAAACCAAAATTTTCTCTAGCAGCAGGGAATGAATCTTTTCTTGTACTCAATGTATTATTCACCAAGGATGAAGAAAATCTTGAGTATTGGACATCATCATGTATTGACAAACCAGCAAGTGAAACATCCTCAGGTCCACACATCTCTTCTTCCACCATGACTCTGTAATCAGGAGTAATATCAATGGGAAGTTGTTGCTGCCAGCACCGGTGCGCCTCCTCATATGAAGCATTATAAACACTGGAGTCTGATTGATCTAAGTTTGCTTTTCCAGAACACCCTGGAGCATTAAGTAGTGTTGAATCTAGGATTTTAACATTCGCATGTGCATACTTAAGGAACGAAGGCACAAATTCTTCGGCATTGGGATTCAATCCTGTAGATCTGTTCATTGTAATTAACTTTGCATCCCTGTTTATGCCAAGATATTTTTCAGGCTAAATCCCCGAATTCATCTTCTAGGAAGGTAATTTGAATGTTTCCACGTAAGATAACATGTTACAGAGAAAGTAAAGTCTCAGGAAGAACTTATCCCAGCCCTGCAAATTAAAGTTGTCCAAACTAACAGATCAAATAATATACACAATCAAAGAACTAAGAAAGGCATTCAACTAAATAAACAGCGCTAGTGAAGAATTACTATCATGAACATCCAGTATTACATCGGATGAGCAGGTGACAGCAAGAGACACAGAGCGACAACCAACATACCAACTTCCCAAAAAAACGGCAGGTGCATTCCAAGGAATCATGAGAATGATATAAGTTTTAACTTATAAGATTAACGACAGAAAAGAGAAACTAGGATCCATGATCTAATCCCAAGCTTTCTACTTTATAGTTTAACATTTTCCTTGGAGCTCGAAGCTTTACATTCTGACCTATATGTGTATGTCCATAGAATTTTAGGCGGGGTAATGCTTAAACATAAGATCGTTATCTATGTTCTCTTTCTATTATAGAGGGTGTTTGAGCTTGCGAACAAATTTGCTTAGTGCGACTTTGGGCAAGTCCACAATCACATAAACATTCAACAGATTTAGCTGCACAACTATTAAGCAACAAAATTAAATTCCATAAGAACCAGAAATAGTAAACATGTTTGCAAAGCAATAGCAACGACTACATAGTAGATTTCCTCGTAATATGTTGGGAAGCACAAGAACCAAGCAGATCCATCTGTTACAATATGATCAACAGTGCAAAAGGTCATAATCTAAAAACAATACGAGTAAAAAGGTCCACTAGAGATCCCATTCCGAAAGCCTAAAAGAAATCGAGAGAAAGACCACAAGATTACGCTCCAGCAACCAGAATATGAGCAAATTCAAACAAAAGAGAACACATCCAAAAAAAGTCGACTTCCACGAAACCCTCATCAAACAAGAAGATCTTGTGTACTCCAGTGAAGCAGACGGATCCATAAACCCAAAATTAAATCGCAATGCGAAACGCGACTTCGAAAGCCGTGGAAAACTTGCACCTTTCGTGAGATCGACGAGAGGGTACGCAGAGGGGAACCAATCCATGCACTTGAAGAAGCAAAAGAAAGATCCGATAGCGACGAAGAACTCGCCGAGCTATTCGCTCTTCTTGATTATACAAGCAAACACCTCTCAAATTCTCAAGAAGAACAAAAAAAAAAGATACCTGTTTCCATCACGAATTGGGCGCAAAGTTCGCTCAAATTCCTGCGGATTCCGCTTCAGTACCAATTACTAACGACGATGATATCAAGAATTGCAGACCAGAGAAAGGGAGGAGAAGTGAAGCAAGCAGTAAAAAAAAAGTCCCCAAATTTGCTTCGTGTTTGTTCACGATTTTGAAAGCACACAGAGGTCAGCATTATATACTACCTGTTACAGCCGGAAGAACTCCAATCCGAACCGTCCTTTCACCCGATCTCAAGAGCATCGCAGCCGTCCGTATGTCGCGTCGTTGTTGGAGCCGTCGCCTCTCTTTGTTGCGCCTGCGGCATAACTTAACAAAAGGATGGTATGGGACCCATCTCCTCATCGATCTCGCGGGAAGGCGCGAATTCAACGGTCCTGATAAAAAGCAACGAGTCGACGTCGCTCATTTTGCGCGAGCTCGAAGATGACTTTGTTGTGGGTCCCATCTACGTGGCTGGCAGCCGCCAATTATCGGGATTCGAACCACGACCTAAGCGACTGACGTGTGGTTAAAATGGACGGTCCAGATTTCGGCGGGCCATGAGATCGCCCTTGTGGCTTGAGAAGATGTGGCAGATTTTTTTTTTTATTTCGAAGAAAAAAATTAATTAGCCATCATAAGCGCTTCGAATGAAATATCCAATTATCCTGAATTTAATATTAATTGTCTCTTTAATTATAAGTTGAGAGACTATTTAACTAATTATATATTCATATCATATTACCAAGTAACATCTACGTCGCATGTATGCATGGTAATTTTAATTTGTTTGCATATTGGCATACGTACAACTATGCCACCTCACTTCATATATTTCTAACTATAATATTTTAAGCAATGTGTAGTATCTAATTACGAGTCATATTCATATACCCAGTATAAATGAGATTATAAAAGTAAATGCTTAATTATGTGAACAACCATAGTCATTATCAATTTTAAGTTTCTAAAAGTGTATGATTTCTATTGTAATAATTAAAATAATCAAAGTAGTAATGTAAGACTTCAGATGATGATGAGAATGAAAGTTAGTCTTACATGGACAAAATATGGAGGTGGTCATGGGCTTATATGTAGCATTCTCTCTATCATTCAAGACGCGTTTTAAATTCGTGCGGGTCATATGGGTCCAAAGCGAACAATATCTTGAATGAAATCGGAGGTGTTACAGAAGATATCAGAGCCAACCTCGCGTGCTCACTTGAACCATGTGAGTCGACTCAACGAGGACGTTGAGACACGAAAGGGAGGAAGATTGTAAGGCCCCAGATGATGATGAGAATGAAAGTTAGTCCCACATGGACAAAACACGGAGGTGGTCATGAGCTTATATGTAGCATTCTCTCTTATCATTCAAGACACGTTTTAAATTCGTGCAGACTATATGGACCCAAAGCGAACAATATCTTGAATGAAATCGGGGGTGTTACAAGTAATCATTATAATTAAGCTGAACAGCTAAACTAAAAAAATTAATGATTCAAGAAATGGAATCAAACTTATTAAAAACGATGAAATGAATTATTTAACTAGTTTTTATGGACTTTCTAAAATTAATATAACAAATGAAAAAGCGCCGAATAGAAATTAAAAATAAAATAAAATGCGAATTCAATAAATGATGATGATGATCTAGAGCTATCCCTTTATCATTACTACCCCTCTAGCGAGATTATGAAGGCCAACCTTGTTATCGGAGACCAATAATTGCCGGAGAGCTCAGGAAAAAAAATTAAGATAAAGAAGAGAATAATAAGTTAATTCCAATCATCTATATTGTCGTCAAGTTTGTCGTTAATAATGACAATCACTTTTTGTCGTTATTTTCGTCGCAAACTCGTAATTTTTTTAAAAAAACTGATCAACTTATCTTGTCGCTAAGAAATCGTTAAATTATCGTCAACAACAACGACTTAGCGACAGAAAACACTATCGCTAATCGTCTGTCGCTAAATCATACTATTCTTATAGTGACGAAGATCAATATATCACTAAAAAAATCTTCTATTTGCGATTATAATTTGCAACCACTAATTTTTTGTTGCAATGATGCATCGATTTTGCGACCACATAATCTCATATGTAGTTTCAAGTTTTTTGAAAAAACAATAAATTATAAATATTTCGATGACTTTGCAATCTATCTATTTCAATGGTCACAAAAAAGAAAAGATTTTATGAATGCTTTTTATGTTAAAAAAATTACGATCATGCAGGTCGCAAACATTTATGAAATATTTTTCAGAAATAGTTTAGGAGACACAATTAATTGTTACCACTATGATTTAGAACCATCATGTGACAATCATTTTTTATTGGAAAAATAGCAACATGGTTTTTTTCTCAAGTCTTGTTTCTTTTTTTCCATTTTTTCTCCCACCACTTTTTACCTCTCCCTAGGTCCCTTACACTCGCCCTGAAAGTCGTACTCAAGGTTGTTAAGATCGAGATTTTACTTAGAATCGAAGAAAGATTGCAAGATCGATGATCGGATAAGGATCATTTAATTTTTTGAAATATCTTATGAAGATCGTAAAGATCCTACGAATTAGATCGTAGAATCGATGGGATGTTAAATATAAGAAGATTGTAAAAGATCGAGATCTTGACAATCTTAGTAGTGCTCACTGATCTTTGCTTTCCTTGATGTTTCTCCTATCGAAAGGTGCTACTCGGTGCTATACAGTGGCGGAGCCAGAACTTTTATTGAGGGGGTGCACAATTACTCATATAATTATTTATATAATTTAAGCATTATTTTGAATATTAATTTATATTTTTAATTATAATTCTTAATGTTTTGTTGGAATAACTTAATATAATAAAAGATACTTACCCCAATTTCACTTTTTATTTTAAACATTTAAAAATAGAAAAAAAGGTGTGAACATATAAAAATATGGATATGATATTGTAACACTAATTCATAGTTGAATAAAATAATAATAAAATAAAAAATTAATAATATTGAGATATCTTTTCATAAAAAATATATTGTTTTATGCGTGTGATATAATAATAAATAGATTTATATAATATAATCATAGACTAATAAATAAAAATATATAATGTAGTATATATAAATAATATTTTTAATGAATGAATAAATATTAATATAATATAAGTAAATTATATTTTATGAAAGAGTATATTAGATAATATATGAGTAAAAGTAAAGAATAAATAATAAGAAAATTTTTATGCGTGTGATATAATAATAAATAGATTTATATAATATAATCATAGACTAATAAATAAAAATATATAATGTAGTATATATAAATAATATTTTTAATGAATGAATAAATATTAATATAATATAAGTAAATTATATTTTATGAAAGAGTATATTAGATAATATATGAGTAAAAGTAAAGAATAAATAATAAGAAAATAAAAGTGGAAAAGATAAATTAAGTTAAGGGGAAAGAAAAAATGATAGAGAAATAGAGAGGCCAAAGGAATAGAAATAATGTAGTATATATAATAAATAGATTTATATAATATAGTCATAGACTAATAAGTAAAAAATATAATGTAGTATATATAAATAATGTTTTTAATGAATGAATAAATATTAATATAATATAAATAAATTATATTTTATGAAAGAGTATCTTAGATAATATATGAGTAAAAGTAAAAAATTAAATAATAAGAAAGTAAAAGTGGAAAAGATAAATTAAGTTAAGGGGAAAGAAAAAATTGTGAAAGAAATAGAGAGGCTGAAGGATTCGAAGTGACGACCTCTGACTCTAATCACATCATTTCTAACCTCCTGCACAAGCAATTGTTTGTGATATTAGCTGATAGGAGTATTACTTAGCGGAGTTCAGGGGTGCCAGTGCACCCTCTTGATGCTATAGCTTTTACTTTCCTCGACTTCTCATTTGTTTGCTTTGTTATAATTTGCAACCACTAATTTTTGGTTGCAATGATGCATCGATTTTGCAACCACATAATCTCGGATGTAGTTTCAAGTTTTTGAAAAACAATAAATTATAAATATTGCGATGACTTTGCAATCTATCTATTTCAATGGTCACAAAAAAGAAAAGATTTTATGAATGTTTTTTATGTTAAAAAAATTATGATCATGCGCAAACATTTATGAAATATTTTTTAGAAATAGTTTAGGAGACACAATTAATTGTTACCACTATGATTTAGAACCATCATGTGACAATCATTTTTTTATTGGAAAAATAACAACATGGTTTTTTTTCTCAAGTCTTGTTTCTTTTTTTCCATTTTTTCTCCCACCACTTTTTACCTCTCCCTAGGTCCCTCACACTCGCCCTGAAAGTCGTCCTCAAGGTTGTTAAGATCGAGATTTTACTTAGAATCGAAGAAAGGTTGTAATATCAATGATCGAATAAGGATCATTTAATTTTTTGAAATATCTTATGAAGATTGTAAAGATTCTATAAATTAGATCGTAGAATCGATGGAAGGTTAAATATAAGAAGATTGTAAAAGATCGAGATCTTGATAATCTTAGTTGTGCTCACTAATCTTTACTTTCCTTGATGTTTCTCCTATCGAAAGGTGCTACTCGGTGCTATAGCTTTTACTTTCCTCGACTTCTCATTTGTTTGCCTTGTTAGGATATCCAAGCATGTTCATTGTTATGTGCCAATGAGGGAGTACTTTCTCATTCATTATTTGAAATTTCAGTTTGGCCTTTCTAAGTAGGAGTTGTGCTTCTAAGTTCAAAATCAATCTTTTATTAGGTTCAGATTTATATGAATTTGAATGCAAGTTCTTAAATTGGACGTGCAATTTTAAGTTCTAAGCACTTTTTTTCATTGCCCTAAGTCTCGATTTAATTTTAACTTTAGTTCACCTTCATGTCCATATTCGTTTGAAGATGTAGATGCATCAAGTTCATTGCCAGTTTGCCTCTTAAGCTTAATGGTTCTATCTCTCACTTTTTGTGTCCAGTTTGCCTTTTAAGCCCATCACATATTACTAAGTATATGCATAATGGTTCTATCCAATGTTGTAAAACTCGGACCGGACATCGATCCAAATAGCTCATCGGGTCAGGTTGAATCGGTCAGATAGTTTAAACCGGATGGCCGAATCGATTGACAATAAATATATTTAAAATAATTAATGTGTAAAAATTAAAATACAAGAAGTTACAATACATACAATTTTTTTATCCAAATTCATAAGTTCACAATATATTAATTACTAAAATTTATATTACATGTTAACAAAAATAAAAAATGATATATATGATACATAACAATATATTCAATGACTAAAATTTGATCAATTTTATAAAGTAACATAAATTAAACTAAATATGTAATGAAACCTAAGAAAATAACATATGATCCATAATAATATAATTAAATATATTATTTACTCTAGCATTTAATCAATTATATAAATTTAATGAATGAATAATATGCACCTGGCTTAAAGTATCAAACTTTTTTAGAATTTTTGAGATTTTTTTATGCACCCGGTTCAATCAAAATCATCAGTTTGGCTGGTCGAACCCAGGTTTTGTCGGGTTTGATGGTCAAAACCGGTTCAAAAGTTTTTTTGATTCAACGGTGACTCATGACCCATTTTTAAGACCGGATAGTGATCCGACCAGTCCGACCGATCGGTCCAGTCCGAGTTTTACAACACTGGTTCTATCTCACTTTTCAATGACGCAGAATACTTTATTTAAGGGTAAGTTAATTCCAGCTTCAATTTAATTTATCATAATTTGTTTCAAGCATTCTTTGTTCTTGGAATTTTACTGTCCGAGATGTTCCATTTTGTAAAGACAATGAGTTTGCACATTTTTCATCTCAACTGTACTTTTTCTCTAAAAAAATATACTTTCATTTTTTTGTTTCTTTGGTTAAAAGGAAGGTTCATGTTAGTGGAAAAAAGGAGAAAATGAACATGAAACCTCTTAATATATATGTTATATATTGCATTGTACCTTGTAACTCTTGTCCGGTTGTTTTATCTAAATATATGACTAGTGCGTCCACTGTTTAGTTGAAAATAAACAATTAGTGCAATTATATCTCACTCTAAATTATAAAATACTTTTATGTATTACCTTCTCTAAATTTGAAAAAAAAAATAAATTAAATTGACTAGATGTTTCAACTTTTGATCTATCTTATCATGTATTAAGATTTCAGGCATTCTTCTGAAATATTTAGTGACATCATTATATAAGTTGAAATCTGATTAGTAAATTCAAGGATAAAAGATTTGACTTATGAAATTATAAATAAAAAAATATTTATGAGAAAGCATATTTCTGATTTCTTTCGACTATGAGAACTTTTTTTATTTTTGGAATCAAAACTGATTTCATTCAGCTATGAGAAATTTTTAATTTATAAAATATGAGTTAAAAAATCAGAATGCTTTCTGATTTTCATTTCATCAGCAATTAGATTTTCTGTTTTCTAAAATAAAAAACCAGAATTTTTGTTATATCTAATTTGTAAATTCAGAAATAAAAAATCTTAACGAGAACATTCTAATATCTTTGATTTCCAAATTAGAATTTCTGATTTTAGATATATAATTTTTTATATCATTGATTTCAGAAATAAAAGAAAATTATATCATTGGTTTTTGAATTAAAAAATTCTTATTTCAGATATATAAAAAATTTTGATTTTTGATTTGATTTCAGGAAAAAAAATATTTTGATATCTTTGATTTCTTATTAGATCCAATTGGATGAGAAGTAAGATCATAGTTCATGATTCAAATGATAAAGTTTTGACTTGTATCACTTGTAGATGTTAATGTTTTTTAATTCTTAATGACATAAAACTTTTGTATCAAAGAACACAAAAAGAATGGGAAAGGAGCTCAAATCGTACTGGTGGCATTCAGTCACAATTGTGAACAAAATGTCATGGGTCTTATAGTCTCGCTCGACTCTCGTCACAATCGTGAAAAGAACATCACAGGCCGTGAGGTTGAACCAAGAGAATGTGCCTTCAGTCACGGTCATGATCCTACATGTCACGACCTAGTAAGAAGAAGACCGTGATGCACCATGTCATGAGCCATCAAACTGAGGAAGAAAGTCATGCATTCGGTCACGATCGTGAATATACATGTCACGGGTCGTGACATTGAGATGGTAGAATTGTGCCTTCGGTCATGATCATAAATAAAATGTCGTGGGTCGTAATGTCATAACGTAGATAACTCATGTTCGGTCATAGTCTTGATTCCATATGTCAAGGGCCGTGACGTTAAGATGATGGCATCATGTATTCGATCACGACCGTGTGTCCATAGGTCGTGAACTCCTATGTCATGACCATGACAGAGCCTTCACGAGGTGTGATGAATTGCATCTTTTTTTATATACATTCCTATCTTTTAATTCCTAACGATAATTGTTGTAGATATTTTGTCCTAACTGTTAAGGACTAATATGTTGACAAGATATAGGGTCAAACATTTTCACTAAGATGATGGATGAGGTCGCATGCATTGAATGTTTGTGAGCGACAATGTTATCAATGATGAGGGATTGATAGAACGAATGCTATCTAGTTCTTGTTGTGTGGTCTTCTCTCCGCCTTGCAGCAAAATGATTTCTCTAGCATCCTCCCGATCATCGCATGTGCACTCCTATTGACCTATTGGCGAGACCTCTAAAAACTCATGAGCAATTCAAAGTCACTACAAAACACCTCTCAAAATAACATCAAAGTCATTAATGGAATAAATCAAACTTAATTAGATAATCACTTGGACTAATGATTGTATTGATCATACTGCATTAGATGTAAGGAATGGCGAACAATGAATGATGATGTATTGTATGAATGCAAAGTAATGGAAAGACGAACAATGAAAGATGAAAGATAATGATGAATGATGACTGAGGAGTAATTGATATTTGACCTCTATCATAACTTACTCCTTATGCAAAGAAAGTAAGGTATAGTAAAGTTGTACGAAAGTAAAGAAAGATTATGATTGATTAATGATGTACACATATGAATGATGGTGTTGTTTTAATCTATGCATATGCTTTTATTCTATTATGAAATGTTTATCCATTGTTGCCTTACATATTGGGATTTATAGCTCATGATGGATTATTTTTCATCTATTTTGGATCCTGCAGGTCAGTGATCTAAGGTATCATGGTGGCTGGTGGTGCATGCGGCGACGAATGTTCATGATGATATTGTTTGCACATGAGTAGTGATCCTAAGTCATGAAGTCTCTTAGTTTAGTCCCTTTTTCATCCAGTTGTAATAATTTGAGACGTCTATTTTTGTGTAGACTTTCACATTTTTATTTTATGAAAGTTGGATTTTAAAATTTTTATCTATTCTGTATTTATTGACTAGTCAAAGTATCAACTATAAGGTCAAGCTTATGTATGATGTGTAGCAAACTCAGGAGGACATTCTGTCATATGACATAATGTACTTCTGGCAACATTACACTTTCTCTCTCATCTAGAAAGTTTTTTTATATAGTTAATATACTTATTCCCTTGGTAGTTATAAGAACTACTTAATATTCACATAAATTAGCTTCATTAATAAATTAAAACCTGACCATATTAATTTAAAAAGTAACTATATGTTAAATTTCAAGAGAAGATGCTAACTTGGATGCCTATTGCTAATATTTCCGGCCTGATTGTAACTATAATGCATATTACTGGAAAGTGTATCAGACTAAAAGCATTAAAGTTTGAATGTGCTTAAAGCAAACCTACATCATGAGCTGAAAGTGCAATCTTCACAATGCCACTTTGCACTCTTTGAATAAGAAAGCATTGAAGCTAAAGATGTCATGCATGAAGTTCGTCACCATGCTCAAATTCCTTATAACATTTGCATTGGAACCTTGGATGCACAAATTTGTTGATCTTGACCTAAAGCTTGAAGTCTTTTTTTTTCTTTGTTGAATCTAAGATCCCAAGATTGTTTTGAAT
>LTAE01008044.1:0-18341 GCA_001647135.1 Pontederia paniculata | reverse complement strand
TTATTATTATTATTATTATTATTATTATTATTATTATTATTATTATTACTACTACTACTACTACTACTACTACTACTACTACTACTACTACTACTACTATTTATTCATTATATAATAGTAATGATCCCATATTAGTTTATTTTTCTTTGAACCACTCTTAATTTTATTTTGTTTTATTTATTTTCACCTTATTTCTTCTTTTTGCTATTTTTTCTATCAATTTTCCTCCTATATTTATTTTATCTTTCCATTTTATTTTTTCCTAGAATATTTGTTTTCCCCTTTCTTAAATTTCTTCCATTTCTTACAACATGTTTTCATCTTGATTTTGAACTGTTTTTTTTATTATTTATTTAATTTCAAAAGTTTAATGCTTAAAAAAATCAAGATTGTTTATATATAATACTAATAATTTTATATTAATTATTTTAACCCAAATTATTATCAACTTTCCATTTATTTTGCTTGGAATTATTTTTACATCTTTATTTTTTTATTTATTTTCCTTAATTAATCTCCTCTCATTTATTTCCTATTTTAATTTTGTTTTCGCCAATTAATTTTCTTTTATAAACTGTAATGTTTACCTTAGTCATGATGATTGATATTATTATCATTATACCAATAAGCCATATTAAGTATTTTATTCCAATTATTGTTAATTTTTCTATTACTTTATTTAGCTTTCATTTATTTCCATGTCTTCTCTTTTTTTTTTAATTTCTACTTTTTTCTCCTTATTTATTTTCCTCCCACATTTATCTTATTTCCAATTTTATTCTTTCTAATTATATGCAATTACTTTCCTTTTATCATTTTTTTTCCATTTGATAATAGATTTTCACTTTTGGCATGTTTTTTCTTCTCAAATTCACAGTCGAACCTATATTTCGGCCAGTTCGGCAGTTTTGTACTAAAATTGTGTCGGGCCATATGCCGATTCACAATTGAGCTAGTTGAACCGGACGGTCCAAATAATATTCGTTTCAATCAAACACTTAATTATTGGACTATCAATTAATCAATCAAACATATCATAAAAATATCTCACTCTCGTTCTTTCGAACGAAACAAAAAGAAGTATGCTTATTAATTATCATCATACTTATTCTCGTACATAATTATCAGCTGCATACGTTAGAAATTTGGCATAGTCGATTAGTGAAGTTTTAAGTCGACAATAAAGACGTTATTCCATTAAGTAGTAGTCAGATGTCTGGGTGAGTAATTTTCAAATTCGGTATCTCATCTTTCCCAAGATCATAAGTTGGTACTCTAACTTTATTTTGTAACTGATTAGTACTCCAACTATATAATTATTTCATAATTGATACCCCTTGTATATTATAATATATTTTATGCAAAGATGGAATACCAAATTTGAAAATTACTCATGTGGGTTGAGTGAATTCTAATTTGCGCGTGAATCAAGATGGGAATAATATATTTGAAGACACTGTTGGGAATATGGAAACACATCAGCGAATTATGTACTTGTTAATACTTAATAGTACACGCACATCATAGGAATAATCTACATGCAGTGATTAATTATATTTGATATTCCTGCTTCTTCCCAAAACTGTCTAATTGAGGTATATATATGATGACTGATGAAAGACGCAAGATTTTTTGCTATCTTTCCATCTGACGAGGCCTTACCCAGAACCCTCCTTTGGTGGGTGATCTAGACGGCAGGTCGAATACAAGTACATAAAGGCCATATCTGAAAATAAAATAGAGGGTTATCTGAATTTTAATAAATAGTTTAATTTGATTGATTAATTTTAATAGTTATGGATAAATTAAAATGTAATGATTATAGTAGCTAGGTTATAATGAGTATTTGGATAAAAAGTGAGAACCAAAAATATAAAATATATTTTTAATAAAAATCAAACTTAATTGATTTACAAAATTATAGTAAGTAATATAAAATTAATCTCAAAAAATAATATTTTTCATAAAAAAAAATTAAAACTATTTTGATTAAAAATATTAAACAAGAATAAATAATAAATAATATAAAATTAATCTCATAAATAAATATTTTCATAAAAAATGTTAAAAAATATTGATTAAAACTATTTAAAAATAATTAATATAAAATTAGTCTAATGAATTAATATTTTCATATATTTTTTTGTTAAAAATAGTGATTAAAACTATTAAAAAATTAAGAAATAACATAAAATTATTCTCACCAATTAATTATTTCATAATTTTTTTGTAAAAAAGTATCTACTAATCTATTTTAAAAAATAAATTATAAGAATATAATTAATCTCATGAATTAATCATTTCATAAAAATAATTTTCACTACAAGAATATGATGTATTAGCGACAGACAGTTAGCGACAGATATTTTTAGTTAAAAATATTAGCAGTAAAGAAAAAAAGAAAAAAATTTGCATAAAAATTAAAAAAAGGGGTTGCAACAACATCATTATGGTGCTGTTGCAGAAGAACCTATCGATTCCTGCGAAAACCTCGATCACGTGACTCAGGGTTTTAATTTTGAGTTTTCGTATTCGATTCCTCAAAACATCACTTCGTTTGAGAAATATGACAAAATCAGAGTCAAAACCAACTGAGTTCTAGCTCTTGTTCGTGTAGCCAAATGGGGTGAAAGGAAACTCCATTGGATATTTGAGAGTTTTCTAATCTTGAAGGCTTTTTGAGACAATTTGATCAAGAATTTGAATTTTTATCTTATATTTTTTATAAAATGGAGAAAAGCAATTAGTTTCTTTCAGATTTTGTTTGGATATTTAGTAAGAAGGGATGAAGTAGTAAAGTGGAGTAAGGAACGGTGAAATAGAGTGCGGTGAATTATTAATAAACTCATATTTAAATAAAAATTAGATGAGGATGATGAGTTAAATTAAATAACATATTATTTGGATAAAAAATTTAAATAATGAGATTCAAACAGTTAATTGCTATAAAAAAGTCTATTTTACTCTTATATTTAAATTAAAATTATAAAATATTAATAATGATATAACGTGTATAAATATTTATAACACATCAAATATCATCAAAATGGTGAATTAATTATTTGATGAATTTCAAATTATCAATCCACCTTATTTAATTTTTTTAAAAAATTATATACAAATATAATGTTTCTCGTATAAGCCTACGTCATTCCAACTTAACCTAATTTATTCTGTCAAAACTCATAATCTAAAGATACCTTTAATGATTCTTCTGAGTTGTCATTACAGAAGATGTATCCTTAACGTAACCAGGAAATGAAAGACGAATGAATCAATCAACTGGAATGCAACCTCTGCACACTGTCTATCCCATGGGACAAGATATATATAAGAAAATTGTCAGTAGAGAACGAATTATACACACCATACTTGACGATAGATTTGCAAACTTCCACTAATTTGCATCTTGGAGAACTATTGACACGGTTGTGAAAGCTTTTTGAGATGCTTTTCTAATCGGATAGAAGCTTCAAATTACATGCCTTTAAAGGCTTGCAATAGTCCCATTCCAGCCAGCAATATCTTTAATAAAGTAAAATATTCCAATCTTCGTACTTTTGCATGCCTATGCAACGTTCTCCGCACACAGGGTTACTTTTGCATGCCTATGCAATGCCTTAAAACTTTTTGTTTTCCATTTTCTCCTTTTGAGTCTTTTTTTTTACGGTTCTCCTTTGTCATTTTTACATAAATTTATTGGTCCCAAGGTCAAATAAAAAAAATATATAACGTCCCAATCCCATTTAAAAAAATATTCATTTTGCGTCCATATTTTACTCATACGAGATTAAATCCTTGATTTTATTTTGGCTTTGAGTACTAATTTATAACGTCCTCAATTTCATTCAAAAAATTGTTCGTTTTGAATTCATGATCCTCACAAATTTAAAATATATTGTGATTAGTAAAGAGGATGATCATTTATAAGTTCATGATCATTTTCGTGTTTTGTTCATATGTGACTGAGCACTTACCTTAGCTTGAATCCTTACAAAAAATGTCATCACAATCTATTTTATATACTTAACTAGCATTTTAGTATTTATCTGGCTGAGACGTCATTGTAGGTGCATGATTAATGTTGACATGAGATCTATATAGCGAATACTTTTAATTTTATTTGAACATGCAAAGGCCAAATTGGTAAAAAGAAGTGTTCTCGGAGTGGCAATAAATGGTTCCTTGAGTCTATAAATACATGCAGACGACGACGGTGAAGAATACATCCACAACGAAACAAAGAGATTGAAGAGAGTTAGAGACAAGATGAACTACTTTAGATGTCTCAACAGGTCTCACTGGAGAGCTGATGATAGCGTAAGCAACTCATTATTTCAAATGCTGTTTAATTCATGTCAAGTCAACAGTTCAAGTTTCTATTGTTTGCTGCAATCGAACTGCAGGCAAAATGGATCGAAGCAAGTAAAGGCACCATTCACATCTCTGCAAAATCCCTGAACATAACGTGGGGGAATGACGATAGATTTTGGCAGTGGGTTCCGGTTTCCAAAGACATCTCACGGTATATATGTCACTCATTTTTTTCCTCTCAAGTTTCTCATAGTTAAGATCACAAGTACAGATATATATATATATATATATATATATATCTGATTGATGCTAACTGCTGTAAGTGTGCATCATGCATGCATGGGTGCAGCTTTGAAGTTGCTGCAGAGCTGATCCAGGTGAACTGGCTGCAAGTGAAAGGGGCCCTGGACCTGGCCAAATGCCATCTCCTTCGGGGCAGGAAGTATGAGATTGTGTACGTGATCAAGTTGAAGGTGGACGCCTTCGGGTGGGAGGAGGCAGCGGTGACATTCCAGGTGGTGACTCCAAATGGAAAGAAGGAGAGCATGAGGATGACCTTGGCGCCGTACGGGAGAGCTGGCAGAAGGGATCAGTGGCATGAGATCCCCGGCGGGAAGTTCACCACCACACAGTCTAAGATGGCCGGGAAGTTGGAGTTCGGCATGTCTGAGACGAGGACCAACTGGTGGAAGGGAGGGCTGGTGCTTGAAGGCGTCATCATTAGGCCGGTCCAAGCTTGAGAGAAAGAGAGAGATCGATCCTTCTGTTTAGACTAATAGATCATTACTTTGTTTTGTTTTTGAAGTTGGATTTTGCGTGTGCTCAACATGCAGTTACCTATTTTGGTACTTGTCTGTAATAAAAGATTTAGATGCTTCATCCATTTCACTGTTCAGCTTGAGAAATCAGTTCTTATCAAAGTAACTTACCGGCTCTTTTAACCCTTTAAAATGATTTGTTTGCTATTTAGTTGGGCTTTGTAATAACCAGAAAATAATAAGAAAGAAGAGTGCCCCACTCACCCACCAAAAAGCCATCTCATTGGACCCCAAAGAGCACTCATCCAAAGTATAAAAGGCCCCTCTTGTGTGTCATCCGAATTTTGGGAATCTCTCTTCTCGTTTCTATCACCAAGAGGACTTGTTCAAGCTCATCTTGTTGGATTAGCGAGAAGGAGAAGAAAAAAGAAGTCAAAGGAGAGAAGGAAGAGATGAAGGTGCTGCTGTGATTTGAACTAGGGAGGAAAAATACACTAAAAAATTGAAGATTTGCCTTCAAATATGTATATAAAGGGGATTTATTTTTTTCCTAAATTAAATATGAGTATATATTGTTCTATTATGGATATGAGTATATATTTTTTTCCTAAGTTAAATATGAGTATATATTGTTCTATTATATAATGATGTGAGGAAAGGAAGAAGATTTAGGGATTAAAGTAAGAATTTTAGTTTTATCATGTTCATATTTAAAATTTAAGTTCAATGCATTATGTCTAAACTCATGAATTAAATATGAACTAAATTGATGTTTGATGTCATGATGTGTGTTGTTTTATGTTTAATTTTATGTTAAAAATAATTTAGAACCGACACCATTTGGGCCTAGGATGAAGTGTGGACAAAAGAACACAAAAATAGGAAAAAAATAGACTTGACTCGATACGTTCGTATGAAACAATACTGGCAGCTCAAAATATCTTTGGACAAATCAATACAATCGTATTGATTTGTACTGGCAGACTGTACAAATTTGTAAGATCGTACAAATTTGTACGGGCATGTCATATTGAAATTAATACTGGTAATATTGATCAATACTGGTTGATAGTATTCTCAAAACTAGTAATATTGACGATGTTAGCTAATTGATGAATATGAAGTAATATTATGATTATAAATCATTAATAATGATTCAAATTGGATACAAAATGTATGTTATACCATGTATTAATACTTTATGATGACATTGATGTGATGATTATCGATAACCTAGATGCGATTTACATGTTCAGTCATAACTAGGTTAAAAAATAAATAATGTAATGCTTGTTTCATGTTTGATGTATTATAATTAAAAGATGGATTAAAATAAAATCTAAGCACACCTAAAGAAGAAGATGAGAAAGTTAAATTTGACACCGAAGATGGTGTGTGAGTTTTCCGGAAGATTATTGACGCTGCACCCTAACCAGTATATGGGTCTCCCTAAGAAGATTATTAGCCTTGCACCTAGATGGTGTATGAGTCTCTTTTGCCCAAAAATGGGGTAAAATGAGAGGTGCATGGTGCATTCTTGACCTGATCAGCTTAACTAAGTTGGTGTGCTTAAGACCCTTAATTAAATAAGATAATAAATGCACATATGACTTGGGGACGATTCATGAGAAGTTAAAAGTTAACTTATAAGTTGTCACATGATGAAAGATAAAAATTTTAGTCTAAAATTCAATACGTGAACAACTAAAGAGAAAATTAATTTTTAATATGAATGCTATTGAAATTTTAATTCAGGACCTCTAACTTAATATTATATTAAATTAGACATACTACCAACAATCTTAAAAACTTAAATTGATAAAAAAAATAATATTTTTATATTTATATGTTTAACAGGTACAATAAATATTGTTGATAAAAAAACTTTAGGACGAGAAAAAAATATGTTAAGGAAGATACTAAAATATAAAATTCTAATAGTAATTATTAACGGGCGGTACAAATCATAAAGTTGTGATATATGAGAAAAAATATCAATATTTAATGAATTTTATTTTTAATTAGATTTTTTAAAATAAGAATAAATATTTATTTAGAATTAAAAATTATATACCCCGAGCCCTCTTATTGAGAGGGTCATAAAAATTCTCATAATCTTTTTCTCGGGCTCGACATCGACAGTTGATGGAAATTAACCCTTAAAAAGTTATCGATGAGATATTATTTATGTTAAATTCATCGCGTTTATTTATATCCTCTTAAAATTTCAAAATAAAGATATTGTTACCCTCCTAATTCTATTAAAACTAATATAAATACTAATTAATTATGAATAGTGTGTTTTGTAATTTCTATAATATTAATAATACTCTTCCCTCATTTATAATCATTTATCATTTATTTTTTATATTATAAAATAAGACAACTAGTTATAATTATTTGCAATTTTTTTTCATTTGTCTCTCATTCCACAGATTTTTTTTCTTTTTTATATTATAAAATAAGACAACTGGTTATAATTATTTGCAACGTTTTTTTTTCATTTTTCTCTCATTCCGCAGAATTTTTTTTCTCACAGTGGGTTCTACCCTTGATCGAAAAAAAGAAAATCCTTAATGTTTAAGTTAAAAATAAAATTGTGAAAAGGAAGATGTATTAAAAGTTTGGAAATTTAGTCCGACACGACCAAACAACGATGGGATTTCCAAAATCTAATGTCGCAGTACAGGAAACGCGTGCCACGTGTGTCTTCCTCGTCCATTGGATTAAGAGTCGATGTCTAATCGCAGCTCTTTATTCCGACCGCCTCAAGAAAAAAAAAAGAAGAAAAAGAAAGCCCATCGCGGTGTTCCGGAGCCTCGCGGCACGTCAACAAACTTATAATTTTCCTCACTCTTAGACCAATCCCAGCCGTCGGATCGAAATGTCTGAAATCCATGGGCGCCACGTAGTTTTCGTGTTCCACCTGCGCGCCGTTACTTCGCCGTGCACTCTTCCTCGTGACGGGGAACCGACACCATAGGACATTCTGATATCGTCACGTCTCAATTTACCCCTTTGACGCTCAGGGGCGGATCCACATAGAAGATAGATCACGCCTTGCAACTTTTCATTGCATTAAATAAATATATATATATATATTAATAATTGAAGTCAATATATAAATAAAATATTAAGAAAAAAAATAAAATTATGTAGTAGTTTAAGTGAATAGATGGATTTAATTTATATCAAGACATTTAAGATTCAAATCTTATTAATGACTTATTATTGTGGCACTCCTCGATTTTTATTATTTTGCTTCTATACATTTTGACCCCTTATTTTTCATCCCTAAGTCCGTCTTTGATTGGCTCGCGGACCATCATCAACTAAAGAATAATTTAATTTGACATAATTATAATTTCAAAATGTAAATAATTATAATTAAAAATTTTGATATGATTTGTATTTATAGAAGTTACTTTTCTTAAGTTTAAATGGATGTACATGAGATTTTAAAAAAAAAATTTGTTGTTTAGTTGAAGTTAAAAATTTAATGTATGCATTTAGTTAAAATAAAATATTATTATATAATAATAATTAATTAAATAAAATATAAGGGAAATTTAAAATTATTTTTTTTATTTTTGATGTAAATATATTCACATATAATTGTATTTTCGACGCGACTTTTTATGCAGTAAATGTAATTACTAATATATTTATGTGTACCTCAAATCAAACATAAGAATTGCCTTTATGATAATTGAACTTTCAATTACCACAATTATATTAAACCAAACATATCCTAAGTCATTCCATTCCAGGGGTGGGTGAGGATATCATCTTATCCCAAACAAAGCGACCCCGAAAACCGACTCACTTTTATACAAATCAAGGGGTAAATTAAGCCGCGGGGGCCACGAGAAAAGGTGCACTCATATGGGTCCGGAGTGAAAAGGTGGGTAAAAGTTTGTGTGTGCGCTTTATTTACCAATGGCGAAGGTTGTTACATGGATCGCAATGGGCAATTTGGCATCTTAAGAATTCGAAGTTAACATTTCGTGATTTTGGAAGCCTTCTGCTTTTTTTTGCTAAAACTCGTTTTACATGTTTAAATTTTTCAGATTTGTCAGAAAACGAGAGGAGAGAGAGAGAAGAGAGAAGAGAGAGAGACCTCTTTCTTCCCCCTTTTTACCTGTCTGCTGTTGCTGCCTTGCTTCCTCGATTCATCTCCAAGACGCCTTCCCTCGTCAGGTATTAGAACCCTCTGCTTTCTCTCTCTCTCTCTCTCTGTCGATTGGATATGATTGCATGGTAATTGAGAGCTTAATATCATGGATTTCTTCCCCTTTTTTTTTCTTTCTTTCTTTTTGTTAGGTCGAGCTCTATCTGGTGCAGAGCGTTAGGTCAAGAGCGAAACAAGTTCTTGGTGTTGCGTTCTTTCTTCTTGCACTTGAATTGTTAGGTTATATTTTGAGATAATGTTGAGCTGTTGAATGAATTGTGGCTGCAAGCTCTGCCTTTGGGAAATTGTTGACGTTTCTGCTTCAATTGGATGTTCCCTAATTTCTAAATTATCTGCTTTCTTTTGAGCTCTGGAATCGCTGGCCTTATTAACAATTGGAGATGAAATTTTGGGTGTTTTTTTTTCTTCTTTTTGGGATGGTGCAACTCTATGCGCTGCAGCTTAAGGGCACTAGAAGATGCTTATTAAACGTTTCGGTAGCTTCACTTTTTTTTATATATTGAGGAACTTTGATTTTTTTTTCTGTGTTTTGATTAATTAGAAGCAAATTAATTGCTTTATTTGTGTTTGTTCTCAGTCATCATTCCATATTTTACTTTCTATACTGGGAGTTATTTTCCTTGCAGGGATCATGTTGATAAGCTCTTTGAGTTTGTTTCTCTTGCTTTTGTTCATTTCTTTTCTGAATAATAGATTTTGCCTGGTCATCTTTAATTTGTTGAGGCCCCTGATCTAGATTTCTCAAACACCTGTTTGACTTAACTTTGTAATTTCGTATCTTGATTATTTTGACAATGGTTCATTTGTTTCTTTCGCTACAGGGTGCCTTATTTCCTCTCAAGAACAGATTTTCTGGAATGTTCAATTGTTTTTGTGATTAGACAAAGATACTGACGAGCTGTTACGACTTCATTTAATGGGGAAAGAGGGTCCATTGTTCGATACCTTTGGGATGGATAGGGTTAGGACAATTTTAACACACACGTACCCTTATCCGCATGAGCATTCAAGTCATGCAATGACTGCGGTGATTGTGGGATGTCTTTTCTTCATATCATCAGATAACATGCACACACTCATTCAGAAGCTGGACAAAAATATCAAGTGGTGGTCAATGTATGCCTGCCTGTTCGGTTTCTTCTACTTTTTCTCATCTCCATTTATTAGGAAAACCATTAAACCAAGCTATTCAAACTTCAGTCGATGGTAGGCTCACCTCTCTTCTTGTTTCTTGTTTGTGCATACTGCATTTACTAATATTATTCCTGGAAAAAAGTTGAGAGCATCAAACCTAGTTCTGAAGATGATGAGTATTGAGTTATATCAGTTGAATTTATTGCAGGTATATCGTATGGATCTTCGTAGCAGCTTTATACCACCTCCCAAGTTTTCAATCAATGGGAGTGGATTTGAGGATGAACCTCTCACTTTACCTTACAATTTACGTATCATCAGTTCTTTTTCTTACAGTTTTCCATATAATATTTCTTGGACTTTGGTATGTTGGACTTGTTTCACGTGTGGCGGGAAAGCGTCCAGAAATCCTTACCATCATCCAGAATTGTGCAGTTAATATCTTATGCTATTATCAAATTGAGAATGATGGTTTTTGCATTTATAATATGAACCTTTCCATGATGTCACCTTCTGTCCATATTTCAGGTCATAAGTATAGCATGCTGTGTGTTCTATAGTCATTGTGGAAATCGTGCCGTTGTCAGGGACAGATCTTTCAACCGGAGGAATTCACATTTGCTTTCCTTTTCATTCTGGAAAAAGCAAGATACAAATACATGGATATCAAAATTCCTCCGTATGCATGAGTTCAAGGACCAGATTTGTTCATCTTGGTTCGCACCAGTGGGATCTGCTAGTGATTATCCTCTCTTATCAAAATGGGTCATTTACGGGGAGGTAAATTTTTACATTCTTCCATGTTTCTGTGCATTAGTCTGGCACTTCTAAGACCTTCATTTTTCCCCAATCCTCAATTTCCAGTTAGCTTGCAGTGGATCATGCAATGATCTCTCAGATGAAATTTCCCCCCTATATTCACTTTGGGCAACATTTATTGGGCTCTATATGGCAAATTACGTTGTAGAATGTTCAACAGGGTAAGTGAATTTCAGCTTGGAAGTTCAAATATGATTATCATCTGAATAGAAATATCTGAGATCATGTAATGTAGTTTAATGACTCGGCAAATCAGATATTTTAGGCCTACACATTTTCTTCTGTGCATGGAATTGTGGCATCACCTTGATCATTGCATTATAAGTTACCGAGCAGACACTTCCCCCCTTTTATTTCCTTTTTATGTGAATCATGCAGATGGGCTCTAACTCATCCACTCTCAATATCAGAATATGAGAAGTTGAAAGAGCAGATGAAACCTGATTTCTTGGATATGGTTCCTTGGTACTCCGGGTACGCTGCGAGTTATTTCAATTTTCAATATCAGAATGCAAGGGAAATTTGGAAGTCTGATATCTTTCTATAACTTAATTGCACAGGACATCAACTGATCTATTTAAGACAGTGTTTGACCTCATGATATCTGTAACTCTCTTTGTTGGTCGATTTGACATGCGTATGATGCAGGTATCCATCTGAGTTCTATTCTTTCGTTGATTAATGCTTGATTCTATCTATATTCTCTAGTGTTATCCTCAGAAAGTAATAGTTCTAGTAATGAGATTTTGCAGCTTATTATTTCCTTCCATTTTCTCAAGTTTTTTCATTGTAGTCTTTTACGTGAGGTGGATCATAAATCTAGAACAGAACATGTTGTAGTCGTACATGCAAATGAGCCTATACTTTGTTTTATTTTTGTGAAAATAATTGGACTTCTGTTATGATATTGTTATTTATTGTCTTAAGTCAAACTTCAGTGACTTTACAATGAATCCTCCTTCAACTAGGCTGCAATGAACAAGGTTCCTGATGAAGCTACAAGTGATGATCTTTTGTATGACCATTTTAGCAAAAAAGAGGATTTTTGGTTTGATTTCATCGCAGACACTGGTGATGGCGGGAATTCAACATACGCTGTAGCGCGACTGCTGGCACAACCTCATCTGCACCTGAGGAATGATGACACTGAGTACAACCTTCCACGAGGAAACTTGCTTCTTATTGGAGGAGACCTTGCGTAAGATTCTTCTATTTTGGTTGCACAGTTGCCCCTTTTTAGCATATTGCACGTGAAATTGAGTGGTTTTCTTCTTTCTTCATTGCATTTTGCATTTAATTTCTTTAGAGACCATAGTTTGTCTTGAAATAACGTAGTAATATTATGCTTTCTCCACTTCATTTTCTGCTAGTTAATCTTCACTATTCCAGAGTAGTTAACTTATTGATAAGTACCTCACTTTTTTTTTATAAAATTCTTGATAGTTCTAGTAAATAGGGAATACATATTCATTTCTCATGATGAGAACCGGTCAAATTTATTTGCAGTTTTAACCATAAGCCTATCTATTTTCATGTTTAATTTAGTTATCACCCCTCCAAAAAGGAAAGGTATCTCTGAATCATCTTCGATATATCATCAGATTTCCTGGCTGTTTCAGATAATTTTGGTAATCATGCTGGTACTTCCCATTGAAAGCTATGATAAAGATGTGGTAAACCATCAGATGGATGCTATCTTTCAACCTTTGTGATATAGCTCAACGTGTAATTGCTTAATAATGCTTATGGACACAATATTGCTTATTTCAATTCAGATTTTCAAGTTAATCTGGTTTGGTTTCTTTCTGTTTTCCCCCATGATTTAAACTGTAATGAGGCATGCTAATTTCAAGGATGCATGCATGTATTCTCCGTGGCAGTAATTCAATTGAAATATTTGTTCTCACGCGTACTGTGAAATTTTCCGCAGCTATCCCAATCCTTCTGCATATACATATGAGAGGCGTTTTTTCTATCCTTTTGAGTATGCTCTTCAGCCTCCAGCCTGGTACAAGGCTGAACACATTGCAGTCAAGAAACCTGAACTTCCATATGGGGTATCAGAACTGAAAGAATACGATGGACCTCAATGTTTTTTAATACCTGGAAATCATGGTTTGTATTTAATTTTCTACTTACTCATTTCTGTGATGCATAATATCTGTTGTCATCTTCCTTTACCTTCTGTAACCATTTTTCTTGAATTTCCAGTTTTGTTTATAGATTTGGATGTTCCTCTACTGTTTCTGCAGATTGGTTTGATGGGCTTCACACTTTTATGAGGTACATATGCCACAAGAGCTGGTTAGGTGGGTGGCTCATGCCTCAGAAGAAGAGTTACTTTGCCTTGCAACTTCCCAGAGGGTGGTGGATATTTGGTCTTGACCAGGCACTTCATGGAGACATTGACGTCTATCAGTTCACATTCTTTGCAGAATTATGTAAGAACAAGGTACCTTATGATGATTCTGTGATCATATCCATTCCTTCTCTTATCCTTGTTTCTATCATCTTTACATATAAAAGTAATTATGGATCAAAATTTTCAGATAACTACTCACTGCTTCTTGAACCGAGTACTATCATTGTTAACGTAAAATGATCTCTGCATTTAGAGAAGTGTTTATGCTAAGCTTATGGGTATGATTAAAAGTTTGCAGGTTGGTGAACATGACACTGTAATTATTATGACTCATGAACCTAATTGGCTGCTTGATTGGTACTGGAATGACTCAACGGGTAAGAATGTATCCCATCTAATTCGGGACTATCTGCATGGAAGATGTAAGCTTCGCATTGCTGGAGATTTGCACCATTATATGCGGCATTCTTGTAGTTCGTCAAACAAGCCTCCTTATATTGAACATCTACTTGTGAATGGCTGTGGTGGGGCCTTCTTGCATCCGACACATGTTTTTAAAAGCTTTGATAAATTTTGTGGAAGTTCTTTTGAGAGCAAGGCAACATACCCTTCTTACGATGATTCTAGCAGGGTAAGCTGGGTTATAGGGCCTTATTATATGTTCTTCTTTTGTTAGGTGCCTTATCATCTGTTCTCTTTGTTCACTATAGCTCATCATCTAAATGATATATGTTTACAGATTGCATTGGGAAATATTTTGAAGTTTAGAAGGAAGAACTGGCAATTTGACTTTATTGGTGGTATTATATACTTCATACTAGCATTTTCTATGTTCCCTCAGGTGAGCATGCTGTATCAGCATATACACATTTATCCATACATGGCTGATTATATACTAATCTCTTTATGATTGCTGTGTGAATCGCTGGAGCTTCATTCTTTTACTCAATTCATTTAACCACCCTAAACAAATCCGTTCCTTCCTCCCATTTTCTGTTATGTTAATACACAATAGACACCAGTAGTCTTAGGTCAACTGAAGGGGTAGTTTGTTCTTGATGTTGAATGATCATGCTGTGTTGATGTCTGCATAATTCTGATGCTCTTTTGTAACAATGCATGTAACAAAAAGGATATCTAATTTATAACCAATAAAAAAGCATCTCAGTGAACTATGCACATACCATTTTTTCTCCGTGTTGGAGTTTTACTCACATATACTACTTTTTAAAAGAGGTACTACCTAGATACTCACTATGACTTATGAAAATGTGAAATACAAATCTTATATAGATTTTTTTAAATGTCTCTGTTGAATCACCTCTGTTCATCTAAGATAATCATCTCTATGTGTCCATTCTTTCTGGCATATATATCTGCATGTGCTATTTTGAATTCAGTCTAACTTGGTTATTCAATTTCACCTTTAGAATGCTTGCTAACTATGTATCTCGAGAAGAATGAGTCCTGATCATTAACTCTTTTGTATTCATTTCAGTGTGATGTTTTTGACATCTTGCATGACGATTCTTGGTCTGGCCGCTTGAAGAGTTTTTTTGGTACAATCTGGAGTGCCGTCTTGTACATGTTTGAGAAATCTTATGTGTCTCTAGCAGGTGTTCTCGTATTGACAGTGGTATCAATATTCTTTGTGCCAACGAAACTGTCCCGTAAAAAGCGTGCTACCCTAGGTCTCCTTCATGTTTCTGCTCATATAGCAGCAGCCCTGATTCTAATGCTTCTTTTGGAGCTGGGCATTGATTTGTGTATTCGTCATCATCTATTAGCAACTTCAGGTTTGCCCTATGGCATGTGGTTCTCCTTTCCTTTATGTGATTGCTGTGTTTATCTTCTCATTATAATAAAGGTTTGGCATGAATGGTTTGAATTTGTTAGGGTATCACACACTTTATGAATGGTATCGATCCATGGAGAATGAGCATTTCCCTGATCCAACTGGACTTCGAGCTCGTATTGAGCAATGGACTTTTGGACTTTATCCTGCATGTATAAAGTACCTCATGTCAGCTTTTGATGTCCCAGAGGTCATGGCGGTTTTGCTTGTAAATATTCTGTTGGATGTATACTAATATATATATGTATGGTCTAAAGTTATAATTTGTTGCAGGTAATGGCTGTTAGCAGAAGCAGCATCTGTAAGAGGGGTATCCGGTCCTTGCCTAGAAGTGGTGCTATTATATACTATGCTTCAGTTTTCTTATACTTCTGGGTCTTCTCTACGCCTGTCGTATCTCTTGTTTTCGGCAGCTATTTATATATATGCATAAACTGGTTCAACATTCATTTCGATGAAGCGTTCTCATCTCTTCGAATTGCAAACTACAAGGCACTGACCCGCTTTCATATTACTTCAACTGGCAACCTTGAAATTTTCACCCTTGCAGTCGACAAGGTAACAATTCTGTAGCTTTGCTCTATTTTGCAAAAAAATAAAATAAAATAATGGAAGTCAGAATCTCTGACAACTTTTGACATGATAAACTTTTTCTTGAGAGGGTAAAGAATGATTACCAGGTGTAGCCATTCATTTGATTAATAAAGAGCTATATTACATAAAGGTGTACAGTTACTAATTTAGCATTTCATCCACTCCCTCAACTAAAGAACTCCGATAATGCTATAATATTTTTAACATAACACCTATCCTCGCTAAAAATACATCCACTATGATGAACCTCCTATAGGCCATAAAAAGATGTAAAGATGATAAACTTGAAGCAACCAAATTCAATCTAGTTCCTTTACTAATTTTTTTCGTATCCCTCATTTTTTTTCCAAAACAAGGAGAACTGGAAAAATCATTTGGGTTGTTCTTGAAAAACATAAATTCTCCTTATGGTTTAAGCATGCAAAAGATGAAAATTCAAAATTCAAGGAACAGTCTCTCTCGAAACCTTACTGATTGTGTGTTTTCATGTTCAATTTTGCTTAATAGGTCCCAAGGGACTGGAAGTTGGATCCAGAATGGGATGCTGAGCCGAAGGAACCTCTTCAGCTCAGCCACCTCAGGAAGTTCCCCAGCAAATGGCGAGCATCATCTGGGACTGATCCAGTCAACTCTGTGCGTATCGTTGACCATTTTGTCATCGAACAAACACCAAAAGATACAAATGCATGTACCTAAAATTTCACGTTCTTGTATAAAGAATGTAAACTTTTTCCTCTATTCCTTTTGGATTTTAGAATCGTAGCTTTAGCTAACATTTGTTAACAATGTACACGGCGATTCAAAAGTATAGTAAAATTTGATGTAATCGAATTCCTCTTGAAGTATCCATCTTTCGAATAATATGTGCATTTCATCATTCTTCTCAATACTTTGCTTCATTGCATTATGGTGCCAAAGCTATATTTTCAGTTCTTCACCGTCAGAATATAATGCATTGATAATCATTTTCAGAACCGTCAGGAAATAATCATCTTCTTTTTTATATCTAGCGTTCATGGCTTCACCTTACAGGTGAACAAAATTGGATTTAGAATTCCTGTTTTTATTTATATTTTTCTTTTATATACTAAAATCTGTTAAACCCAAAATTAGCTAAATTGGATTCTGAGCGAGAAGGTTTTTCTTAGCTATTCCAGTTTTTAATCCAGGACGTGAAAACTGATCTGGGACCGGAAATGAGGGAACGATCCGCATGGCCTCTTTATGAAAATACAGTGTTGCAAGCTTGTGACATGCATGCTATGATACAATCCATGCATAATGGTACGCTATGGTTTGTAACAGCGGAGTACGGTTTGTAACGGTGGTCCGTGGACTATGGCCGTTAAGATCTTGATTTAGATCTTACGATTTTACGATCTTGAGAAACTTAATCTATCTCGATCTTAATGTGATGACTTTATAAATAATATCTTAATAGGATATTAATTTATGTCGTATAAATAAAAATAATATTTTTATCATTTTAATAATAACAATTAATATAAATGAAATTTAATATATTTTTTTACAAATTTATCAAATGATTTACTAAAGTCGAACTAAAAAATATTATTAAAAATATATATTATATTTAAATATATTATTTTATTATGATTTGATCTTATGGTTCTCTTATAATATTATCTAAAGTCTCGATCTTGACAATCTTAAACAAGACTAATGTACATGGTAGTAGATACAACTCGTGATCTCTAATGTAGCACATTTCTTTTACTTCATAGCCCACACTTTTAAGGCGTATTCTCTACACGCTTGATGCGTATTTCGCTATACAAGTGCACTGTAAGCTCCAGAACTACATATTCCTTTTAACCTTTCATAGAACTATTTGAAATGTTAGAGGCGAGAATTGCATTCCAAAGAATTTTATCAAGAGCCTTTTCAGCGTCTACTTTTACATCCACATGTGTATTTCATCTAGTCTTTTGTTATAAGAAATGTGAGACCTCTTAACCTTTGACCTATGACTTTTTGATATTCCTCTAGCATACATGCCTACTTATATTAATATGTGAAGGGGGAGGAAAATAGTTCGGATTACCGATGGGGACTCCCGGGATGCGCCCAATCCATTATATAGCCGCCGTGCCCGCACTCGTCCGTCCCCCAAAGGCGGCGTTTCGCGTCGACCGTTTGGCGGTTCCGGCGCCCTTGCAGGCGCGACTCTTCGCCGACGGACGCGACCATCGGTGACCACTGCAGGTCACTACAACAATCTCCCACTTGACCAAAAGTGATCACTATGTTAGCATTCCCACTATCCGTGAGTAGCCTAACTGGAGATAATAT
>LTAE01008043.1:0-21411 GCA_001647135.1 Pontederia paniculata | reverse complement strand
TTTTAGCGTATAGAGTTTAGAGGTTCAATTTTTTTTTCCAAATTTAGCCTTCTAATTATAATATCTTCTTCCTATATTTGTATATATTTTTTATTATAAAAATCTCAATTAAATAGTATGAACATAAATAAAAAATTAAAATTATATTGATTTTATGTATGAATATAACAAAATTTTAACTGAAAATAATTTATTCTTATATTGCAATAAAAAATAAATGCATATTATATTAAAAATTAAATAATTTATTATTTCATGTTCGTTTATGTCATTTTATACTCATAAACTAATTCAAACGCTACATTTATTAAACACTTATTTATTAATTATTTAATTTAACCTCTAAACGTTAATCATCATCCGCTAATCGTTATTCTTTATTTATACCGCTATTCGCTAATCAACCGTTATCCGCTCATTAAACCGCTTACTATGCCAAACACAGACTTAATGTAATAATAAGAGAGTAAAGGTAGAAATGATATCTTATTATTAAATAAATAATTTAACAAAAAATGGACAAAATTTAATAAGAGAATTTAAGTGACAAATCCAAATAAGTGACAAAATAAATTTTATAAAATTGTAATTTAAAATTAGATATAGAAAAAAGTTATAATATAGTGCGCTTAAAAAGATAAGTCTATCTATTAATATGTTTTGTTTTCTTGTTAGGATATTTCATATATTATTATAAAAGATATAGATCACCAACTAAAATTTGAAATTGCAATTTGTTCTTTTTATAACGATGGCGGAATATACAAATTTTAAAAGGAGGAGAATGTGAGTTCAACTCTTATCATCATTAGGAGGCTGAAAATTGACATTAAGTTTTGAAATCAGTTGGATGGATAAGATTGATGATAACCTTTTTGAAAAAAAAAGTAAAACTATTGACTGTGGCGGCAATGAGGAGTTTTGGCTTCGATCTCTTTAATATTTTTTTATTGATTACTCTGATCTGATAGAGAGATAAATATTACTATATCAGCAACTTAATCCAATAAATATTTTTTATTATAAAATAAAAATGGAGAACAACACCAAAGTTGGAGAAATTTTATCGTGAGCTAAATATTTTATCTCTTGATTGATGAAATCTCATATTCAAGTTAATCAAATATTTACTTCTTGATTCAAAAAATCTAAAAATTTACTTTTCATCCATAATTTATATAATTTTAATTTAATTTTTTTATCAAGTCTACGAGCCTCTCCTGATATCCGACATGGTGGGCAGCGTCGACTTTTCTCTCTATTCCTCTCCATGCAGCAATCTTTTTGGATTTGGAATATTCTCGTTCTCTTTATCTAACTTTCGGGAGCTTATCTTTTTAGATAATACTTTTTAATATATCCATAATTATTAATTTAAATGGTTTTCCCGATAAAACATAAATTCATTTGATTCCAAGATAACAATTTTGTATTTGCTCAGGTTCAAATTTGGAATTAGTATTTCTATATTTCAATCTAATAAATTCATATCGTCTTTTTATCCGAACCATTCATTAATATATTTTCTTTTCTTGTTGCAATATTATCATTTTATATTTCTTCATTAATTAATATAATTTCTTTTCTTATTAACTCAAATTTTATTATTCTTTAAAATATTGCTAAAGACGGACAAATTTAAGATGAACTTGGTTTGTCGAGATACTTTTTTTGCCCATTTCTCAAGTTAAGCTCTTTATCTCATTTTGAGATAACTTTTATTCGTTTCAGGTTAAGATGAAAAGTTTGTTCTAATTTAAAATAATAAAGTTTAATTGAGAATTAGTTTGTAACAAAAAGTTTCAAAGGTTCGTTATTATGTCAGTTTTTATTGTGAGTATTATTTTAACTATTATTATAAAAATATATCAATGATATATAACTAAATCTCACGAACTAAATTTTCAATTCATCCGTCGGTTGGCATACATAATTAGCATAGATGTGTCTAAACGATCACATGTGCTAATAGCTCTAAACACCGAAAGCTTCAATCGGGTATCCGAAAAAAAGTTTAACTAATTATAATATGGCTCAGTTTATAATATTATGTGGCGACGTTAAAAATAACATAGTCAAATTTTCTAGGTTATATACTTATATGTGGTCTGCTTATTCTGTGGTGGATTTTGAAAGCTAAATGAGGAATATCGCATGTTAATGTACATTTTTTTTCTGATAACTGATTCGGCATTTGATTTTTAGTATATTACAATTTTCTTAAAAAAAATATTTATTGAGTTCCTGATTTCCAAATATTAAATTCCACACCCTCTTCTACAATATTAGTTTTTAATCCACATAGACATGACTGTTATCTTATTATTTTAATTTGGTTAATTCTTTTAACCCTTTTCAAAATAAAATATTTTTTAAAAAAATGGAAGTGTAAAAATAATTAATAAATAAATTGCATATTGTGTTCTAACTATAAAATGAAATCAAATACATATAAAAATGTAAAAGATATCTTATAATCATTTATGTTGCTTTCATGCTTATTCATTAATTTGACCATTTTATTTTTTAAGCACTAGTTTATTAAATCAAATCCTTACTCAAATCGATAATCATGCCAAAAAGCATGTGCAATGTAAAAAAACCACATATTTTTTTCAGAGAAACATTGTCGTAGAAAGATGAAAATTTGGATTATATGATCCGAACGAATTGATTGAAGAGTATATTTTTTCTTTATATATTTTATAATAATATTAAAATACCATTTGATGCGTAGAATAAGAGTCTATTTGATTTAGCTGATAAAAAATACCTGATAAAATACTAATATTGATAAGCATTTTAAGTGTTGATACTTATTTTAAAATATAAGTAATTATATGTTTGAATAAAAGTATTGATAATATTAATAAATGATTATAATATTTATTAAAGTAAATATTAATTAAGATACTCTTAAAGTTATATAATGATAATATTAAAAAATATAGATAAAAGAGTAATATAGTTGGTTAAAACTAATAAGACAATAACTTTAAAAAAAAATAGGAAGAATTCTGCTTATTTTTTTATTTATAAGTAGTTATATATTTTTTATTTATTAAATATGAAGATTTTATAAAATTTATCTATAAGTAATTTTAATTTACTTATAGGATTTTCTCCTGTGACATTGACAATGCTAGAAAAAAAAGTTAAATTTATATAGAGTTCCTCATATTAAGATGAAAGCGACGTGGATTATTCAATTAAATCTCGATTACTTCAATCACACTCAAACAATGTGATGGATTTATATATTCTAACGATAATAGAATCATGGGTAGATAAATATCTAACAATGAGGAAAAAACACTTAAAGTAGTTTAAAAGGATAATTTTTTACCATTTTATCATTCATAAATCATAATAAAATTTAGATTTCATAAAAGTAAGTGAAAATAATTCTCATCGTAAGAATTTTGGCTACATATTGAAAATCGAAAATATCAAAGTTGGGAACAAAAGATGTAAAACTTTGGTGTGATGATTGATAATGAACACACGAAAACAGAAGAAAAGAAATCATTAGACAGCGATGTCTCAGTAGGTTAAAGGTTATGAATTAGGATCACACATGTCTTTGGCCAATTAATGCAAAAGGAGACTTATCGGTGTGTCTTGTATCACTAATGAATTCACAATAGTGACCCAAAAACTACTTAAGACTCGATTTTTCCATTTTTTGGTTTTAAGTCATCTGATAAAAATTGTGAGATCATGTGCATATATGTTAAGAATCGAAACTAAATATATGAGAACTAAAAATGTAATTTTTTATCATATTTTTATTATTTTGGACATGTTTGGATATGTTTATTTTAATTTAATTAAAAGTTATATATATATATATATATATATATAAATACATACGTGAAATTAAAAAAAAAGGCTTCAGACCTGTTGGGTGGACAGTAGCAGGCTGGCCTGCTAGTTTGAGCAGGCCATGTGGATCTACTGGCTGGGACTGATGGCAACGTGTGCCTGCTGAGCAGGTGTGACGTGTGTGATTTTTGTCCTGTTTTATTTTATTTTATTTTATTTTAAAAAATCATAGCAGGATTAAAATTTTATGAAGCCTAATGTTATATCTATTTTTGAAAGGTGATGTCCAAAATATTTTTTTTATCTATGATATTACTAATATACTAAAGCACAGATAATTTATTTATAATTGACGATCCTTATTTGTAGACAAAATTTGACAGATTGGTAATACATTATTAAGAATGCATTCGTAAACATAGTTATATTATTTACAATTATCTTTTTATATGATTAAAATTGATGTTGACATTTGGGATTAGATGCTGTGAGTAACTAATTGTGTAAATTTAATAGAGTTATTTTTTGATAAATTGTACAAGGAGTTTTGTGTGCTTCAGTTATTTATGTAAGTACATCATCAAAATTCATGATGGAGCATTCGAAGAAGGATTGAAGGATCAATAAAGTTGAAGATCAATCTGTTAATGAATTTAGGATAATTGCATGCCTCATGTTAATTATCAATTATTGTCGTAATGTTAATTTAATGTTGTTTGCCATTTGTTATTATTTACTTTTGCTTGTGCATAAAATTAAATTAAAATGTCCATAATTTTCTCAGTTTCGTTGCTACATGCAAGATTAATATCATAGTTTATGATATTATAATTCATTAAATGCAATATAATCTAAGATCGAATATATTTTTGCGGCCTATGATACTTTTGTTATTTAACTTCTTCTGACATGCTTCATCATCATTTTAGCACTTGCTTTGTACGTGCAAATGTTAGCTAGAAAGTAGATGGCTGGCCATTAATCTTTTCCTCAAGTATAAATGCTTTAATTTCACACTTCTTCTTCAGTTACTTTCAACGCATTTCTATGTATATTATGTCTTGTTACTATGCTTATTATTGTAATCCGATTTCATTTTGTGACTTTACTCTCTAAGTAGTCAAATAAGGTTGGTCTTCTTCTTGAAGTATATTATTGACATTTCATAAGAATTATTGGAAATTTGACTTCTTTTTTTCAATAATTATTATATTAATTGATTAGTAAAAAGTCATGGTGTTTGTACCGTTTGATCTACGCAAATTACATGCCTTTACTTTCGTTTTCCTCATTTAGGGCATGTTTTGAAACTTTATAAATTTTTTTGACGTTTTGAGAAAAATATAATAAGACACTTATTTTCATAATAGGTTTTCTTCGACGTAAAAATATTTTAAGTTTCCTAAATACGTTGTAATTATAAATAATAAAAAAGAAAAAAAGAAAAAAATATTAAAATAGGAGAAGATAATTATTTTACGATATTTTTTTATCTATTATATTATATTTTCATTAAAAATTAGTATCAAACATATATTTATAAAAAAATCATTAATAAACATCCAAACATATCTTTAATCTCTTAAAAGATCTTAATGCCCTCTTCTTTATTCTTCTTCCACTTCAAACTATCACTTAAATCCTCTACTAAAACTCTGGTCAATCGACTACTTGATTTTTAAAATTCGGTTATTACCAATGACGGAGACAGTGCTTTTCTCATGTCTATACGTGCAAACACTAGATAAATTTCATACACTCATATTTTTTTAGTATCCGCTCGAACCTCTCGGTGTCCAGGAGTACTAGTATTTGATTAATTCAAAATCGAGAGAAAAACAATATCCCTCTGACAAAATTGACGATTTTGAAATTCGAACTCGAGATTACTAACTTCCGATCTTTCAATCCGAAACACAAACCTACTAATTATTTATATCGACGAAACTTAATTTCATACATGCATATATTGAACGAAAAAATCTAATTCCTCCTAACTCATCATCATAATACTCACATAATTTAGTTGCTCCTAAAAGTTAAATAAATTACAAATAATGTAGGTTAGGAGAATTTTTAGAAGGATAATTAGGAGACTATAGAAATGCTCATATTGAACACTACAAATCACATACATTTACTTTCTTCTTTCTCCTATAATATCTCAAAAGACCTCATCTCCTTCTTCCTCCACTTCAAGCCATCACTTCATTTCTCTCTTGAAAAATCAACTACTACCAATGACACAGACAGTGTTTTCTCATGTCTACAACAATTTTATTCATTGTTATCTTTAACATTATTTGTTTAACTAAATATTATTTCACTTTTATTTATGTTATATTACTTATTTTGATTTATTTATTCATTTATAATATTTAAGATTGTGTTGCCAACTTAATATATTTATTTATAAATTAGCATTTTTAATGCTTAACTTATTTCTTTTTTTTTGCTTCCATATATATTTTTTTAATTTTTATGACGGTGATTGATCTACTACTTGAATTCTATATTGGAAATTCAAAATCTGTTGGGGGTCAATTTTTCACATAATTTTGTATAGACCGTTGATGGACCTTTGATTTGGTTAGCAATAAAAAATTTTTGCTATACTGAGTTTAGATGGACGATGGACATTCCACTATTTATTAAAGGAGATATCATATTACTAATGTCTTCTTTCATAATCATATATATCATCGTGCTCTTGCTCTAAACATTATTTTATATATGTCAAAAAGCATTCAGAATACAGAAAATATATATTATTCTAATATTATTTATCTGTAATACAATTATATATTATATATAGATATATGTATTAGAACTATATGTATAAAATTTATGATAATATTGAATAAAATATAAAACTAACGTGGCTAATGAAAAATAGAATATCCTACCTTCCGAGGATTATAAAAGTCTTCAAGTAATAGATAAATCTTTACTTTTTATTTCTAAAAATGTGCAAATATTAGACGACAATATCCAATAAAATTTAAAACTAACATGCTCGTGAAAAATAAAATATTCTACCTTCCGAGGATTCAATTATGATAAAGCAAGAGTTAACCACAAAATATGAGAAATCATTTTGTTGTAAAATTTAATTAAGTTTGGACTGCATTATATGCGTTTGAATTAAGAGGAGAGAAGAATAAAGGAAGACAAAAATTAATTTTGAAATAAATATGATTAAAATAACAAAAAATAAGTTATCGTAAATAAATAGACTTAATACAGATAAACTAATTTTATTGTCTATCAGTCTCTTCCTATTTTAGTTTTGCAAAAGTTATCAATCATAACTACAGTTATATTATGAACATGACAAAAAAATCACCGAATTCCCTTTTAAGTTAGTTTGAAATCTGTTTTTTTTTTATGTACATTTATCTTGTTACTCGTAATTATTATTATTTTTAATAGGGGTGCATATGAATAAGGAATGCGATTGCTCTACATTTTCCATCTAAATGCATCAACTATCCGGTTCAATTGAATCGGCATTTCATGCTGCAATACATTTTGTTTGTGTTTTAACTTTCAATTTGATGTTTCCAATTAATTCATAGAGTAAAATGATCATACTGCATTTATGGATATACATCTAAAACACATACAAACTCCGAAATCGAGTCCACAATTAAAAATTAATGTCTATATAGAATAGAAACTTGAAGGGATAAAATAACAAAAAAATATAAAAATAAAAAAACTGTGAAAGGAGAAGCCCATATGATTTATTTATGAAAATGTCTTTATGCATTGAAATTATATATAGAAATTATTGGATTCTATTATTTCAATTTACTACCAAACAAATCAACAAACAAAAACACTATTGTCGAATGGAAAATGAGCCGTTAGTAATTTAATTCGGAAAAATAATTAAATATTTAATTATACGTATTTTTTGTTACCTGTGAATTGGACAATCGTTAATGGATAAGAATTAATTCATAGTAACTATCTTCCATTTTAATTTTATAAATTAATATGTCAAAAGAAAATAAAAATTGATGCATCCTTAAATATTAAAACCGGTTCAGGTCCGGTCCAATTAGCACTCGTCAAACATGGAGCCGGCCCAAAGTCCGCCTAGAAACGTAACATTTTTCTTCGATGGAGGCCCAAAATGTAATAATAACAAGTTATAAAATTGTCGTAAACGTTTTATGACGTGTGGCAACCAATAGAAGATGCCCACCTGGCAAACGGTTTCTGCTGGCATATTTATGATCTATCAGAAAAGAGGAAAAATTAAATAAAGTAACGAGGTCGTGAAGACCGCTTGAAAATTTTGTGCTTCGATTCCGCTGCTCTGGTTCGATCCAACTTTTCTCGAATCCTAAATCCGATTTGGGGGTGTCGGAGAAGGTAAAAATGATCTTAAATTTTGTTTCTTGATCCCGTTCCTTTTTGCTCATCTTCCATTTACATACAAGTTTTCATTTTTTTTATATTTTTTTTGGAGGTAGAAAGTTTTCATTTTTAATCATCTGTTATTTGCATTTCCAATTTCCTACTGATCATTTTTGTGCACGTTCTTTTGATTGAATTGATCTATTTGATGCTCGAAGGAAGGAGCTTGCTGCGGGATCTCTCACTATGGCAGAACAATTTGCTGATGCTGCTGTAAGACACTTAATTTATCTTCTGCTTTAATTTTTCTTTAATATTGTTTGATGTATGTATTGTTTAAGTCCTCGATCTTGCGTAGTTGCTTCGGATCTGACGTAGTTTGATGGAAAAAATTCGAACTTTATCTGAACTGTGATATTTTTTTGTGGCGGCAAGTTTCCTGCTAAGCATTATATTGTTGGATCACTATTTGTTTTCCTTCAATCTCGTGCCATGTTCTTTGAAGGATTTAACTCCGAAATGTGTGGATTGATGGAGAGATTGTAGCTACCGTTTTGGTTGTTTGTACATGAATAATGATTTCTGATTATAATGCTGCCGTTACATGGTAAAATATTGTTTTCATGGGAGTTTGTGGGAATTCTTCTGTGTCTAGATGTCTCATTGCGTTTTTGCAGTTAAGTGCTTCCCTCACTAAGAATCATGTGGAAAGTTTCATTTCTTGCTTATTTTTTTGAATGCAGTTAACTATTAGTTTCTATGATTCTTCATTCATCGCACGTTTACCTGTTGATTGAATGAATCATATGCTGTTTGCTTACTGTATGTTTAACTTGATAAGATTTCTGGACAGCAATTTCTTTTTATGCGTCATTGTTTTATGTACATTGTTTTCCTCAAGTTATCCAAATTCATCAATTCTCAAAAAGTAAATCCATTTGGACTCGGAATGCCTTTTGACAATAATTGTAAACATTCTATTTTCTCCAACCTTCTAGCTTCATAGAATGAATAAAACATAAAAAGATTACTGTTCCCTTTTCCTGTTACAAGCTGTATTTGAGTATGCAAATGAACATATAAATAACCTGAAATTTAATGCATATCTAAGCCACATTTTGTTTTGGGTAGATATATCTAGGCCACTTTTTGTACTCTTGATTTTCTGCAATATGTGTAGTAGGTCGCAGATCAGCTTTTTATGTTACTCTCAGTAGTTATTTTTTTCCCTCTCAAAAAGGTTACTATTATAGATTTAGGTACCTTGTACAGACATCTTTATTTAAAACTTTGGATGTATCATGATCTAATCATCCTAAGTTGTGAATCATGTCCTTTCTCTAGCTTTGGCACTAGAAAAGAGTTATAGAATCTTGGTGTGGTCTTTGGAAACCATCATATATATTGGGACTTTGTCCAAAAGCCTCGAACTACTTGTTTTACAGTATGTGGTTTTAGTTTGATGATACCCTTGTTACATGATTGGTAACTAAATGAAATTGAGGTTCACCAAAATAGATTGAAGACATTAATCAAAACTGAACCATTGGGCTAGTGACAAATCATTTCGATGTCCTCTATATCTTCTGGAAACTTCAGCGGTCACAGAACATCAGATATTTTTCTCGTCTTCTGCTTTTTTCTTCTTTATATGCTTTTAATTTTGCTCTCCTTTTCCAATTGCTTCCAACCTGTTTCATGTAGGTTGTCCTTTTCACACATTAAGACTGATTTAGTGCTTTCATTCCTTCATTATCATGCTTAATCTTGTAATCACAGTTCACTTACTTTCTTGACTCCTTGTGTAGTAAAAAACTTTGGGGTTCCTGAACTAGCTATTGGCATTTCATGTGGACTATGGAAAACCAATCTTTTTTCTTCAATGTGGGAAACTTTCTTTACTAATATATGTTGGTCTTCCTTTTTTTTCTTTTGGCATTTTTTTCTTAAAATTAATTTATCAGATATTTGATTGGCGCGGAACACACCAAAGAAACGGAAAAAACCAAAAAGTTCGAATTAGCTTATCTGACTTGTTTAACCGTCTCCTATACAAGCAGGAGGAAGGTGGCATACATAAGGCCTTCCTGTAACTCATTAATCGGAGAGTGTTTCATACACATTGTTTGCCCTTTTTTGTTTGCTTGTGAAAGCCTTCTTCTCCACATACAGCTGCATGTACACACTTCTGCTATATCTATAGTTTACCCTCCTTCGACAAGTTATTCATCATTTTAATCATCAGGGAAATGTGATCAAGGAGGCCTCATCTAAGGGTTTGAACCCAGGACTGGTGGTCTTGCTTGTTTTTGGAGGTGGTTTGTTGTTGTTCCTAGTTGGTAACATCGGTCTCTACCTGTATGCTCAAAAGACCCTCCCTCCAAAAAAGAAGAAGCCTGTTTCAAAAAAGAAAATGAAAAGGGAAAGGCTCAAGCAAGGAGTCTCAGCACCTGGAGAGTAATTCGGCAACTGACCATGAAGTGAAGGCTGAAGATGCTGAGATTTGACTTATCAAAACAAAAAAGATGTTGAGACCAACTTTTCTGCGATGATGTTAAAAGAAAACATGAAAGTTTACATCTGAGTTGTAGTTTGTGATTGCTCAAGTAGTTTATGTTAACCAGATTTTCGTTTATTAATGTTATGATCAGTTTATTTCAACATTGTGCACACTTGTTTAAAAGCTCATGGTATTCATGCAATACTAATCAAGGGAACTCAAGAACAAATACCATGGATGCAAAATAGGATTAATGGCCAACTGTCGGAGAAATTTGGGGCTTCTGTCTATTTGGTGAACCTGATCAATGGCATGATTTTTAGCATGTTATATATATATATATATATATATATATATGCAATGCTAGTCTTGTGGTAACTATGCCTCAGGTATACAATTTCTGAGCAAAAAACAATGATTCAGGGAAAGCTGCTTTATCAATTTGGCCAATCCTTAGATCTTTCAGTAGACCATCTTGGATCTGCATCTGTGTATGATTGGAATTGGTTAAAAAATGACACTGGAATTTTATATAAGTGGAGTTACAACATGCAAATTGTCCATCATCTGCGGACATGTTAAAAACTCCATAGCCAAGAAACCAGATTAAAATAAAAGATGTCACATAGCTTCCTCTTTCCTTTATTGTAGAAAGAGTTCGTAGAAAAGGTAACTTGCACAAACAACAGAGTAGCATATTACAATGACAAACACATGAACTCTTTTCTCACACTTAATTCTCTCTTTGAAACCTCTTACTTTCTATTTCACACTTGCTGAACATTAATTCACAAAGCGGCAGTCCTTCCTTACCTCTCCTTGGTTAGCAGCCAGTGGATTGTTCTCTGATAGCAGGAGCAGAGCCCTGGCGAACTGGCTGCGGAAGTAGTTGTTATCAGCTGCCATCTTTTCCACATATGAAGATGTGGCAGGATTGGAAACCAGCTGCTGGTCCACCAGCAGCAGCCCCTTGTGCTTCAACAAGTTCTGGTAGTACATGTTGTCGATGATCATCGGTGTCTCGCGGTCGTTCCTCGAGTACAGCACTGCCTCTGGGTCGGGGTTCGGAGAGTTGCACCGGAATTTAAGATATTCAGCATACTGTGGATTTATGGTTGGATCAACCTTCGGGTAGAGTCTAGCAACAATGTTCTTACAGTGAACTCGACCAACAGAATGTGCTCCTGAGATTAAGATAATGAGATCAGAAATCTGTTACTGAAGAAAAAGAAGTGAACAAAGAAACACATTGGTACCTAAAAGAGCTACTGTGGCTTCTGTGTCGACTCCTATGGATCGGAACTTGGAGAGCACATAGGACATGGTGTCATTGTGGTTAGGGATGTACTCGCTCACAAGTCCGGCATAGCTCTTCTTGCTGTCAAGTCTGCCGGTCTTCATGGGTACGTATGGCCCTCCAAGCTATCAGGACATCACATTGTTATTGAGCAAGTGAAGAGTTTTATGTTGTTTACATGAAAGGAAGTGCAGATATCTTCTGTCGGCAGAAGTATATCAAGTTCATCTAAGATTGCATGAACCAATTTGTAGAGAAAAATTGTTCAGCAAGCACATAAGTTTAACTAACTCTATGATGCTGAATTAATAAGATTATTAACTTTTGACTGTTCCAAGATTAAAATATCTTAACAGTGACAATTCCGATAGATACTGAACATGCTGAGAACTTTTGAAGTCCAAAGAATCAGATAAGTACCATGACGACACCATCTCTGGCCGAGAGCGCAATTATATCTGCACAGGAGACCGTGGCAGGGCATGCGCTCTCGAGGGCATCTTTGATGGTCTTAACGTACTTGAAGTTTCTCATGCCAAAGCTCCTCTCGGCGTCCTGCTCTGAAAGCACCGCGGCCGTCGTCTCCAGCAGCAGCGAGGCGTCGCAAGACTGAGTTGAAGCAAAAACATGAACGAGCATTTCAGTTCGCCTGAGATATATACACGCAGTTGAGTTTGCTGCAAACTGCAAAGAAATCATTCTGACCTCGACCATACAGTCATGGAAGAGATTTCTGAGCCAGGAGACGGCAGTGTTGCCATGGATGTGGTAAAGCTTCTCGACCTGCTCTTTGATGATCGCCTCTGCTTTTGGACAGCTCTTCGAGTAGTAGTTCAGGCTCAAATGCCCTGCTCCTGTTATAATTTGTTTTTATGCTAAATGATTAGTCTGCATTATACTTTGAAAGATGATGCGTTTGAGGTATCACATTGACAAGTATCAAACATATCAGGCAACATGTAATGCTTAAAATTAAGCTTGCCAAGAGACAAAGGAGGAAAGAAGGGATAAAGAAACATACCTAAGGTGGCATGGAGGCAAAGGGATGAGAACAAGAATAAGAGAGTAGCTACTTTTGACTTGAAGTCCATTTCCTTGATCAGTACTTGGAACTGGATGAAGGGTGGTGGCCTCAAATCTTGATATATATATATATAGATAGATTATAGAGGGAGGGACTTGAGAACAACAAGGGTAAAAAGAATTTCACTCATTTTTCTTGCTATTGCATGTAGCTGAATAATATCGACCGTCGGATCTATCGACTTTGAGATAAGATTGATCACACTTGATGATTGTATTAGCTGAACTTGATTTAGGTTGTTCTGATTGATCATAAGGAAGCTGATAGTCCGAGAGTAATAACAATGAGGAATCTCTCGTGGCATAAAATAAAGAGAAGAATAGTATCATCAGTCGCATCAACTTAGTAGATGAAAGCAACCTTCCACTTGCTTGTTTAATGCTTAAAAAGAGCTACGTGATGCGTCAAAAATGTTACCGACGCCACGCAATAAGAAGCTACAGTCATGATTATGTATATGATGGGAGATGTGTCGCATTAATTTGAGGTAAGCATTTGGATAAATAGAGAAGAGATGAGGGTGAAAAGATACATGCATCTACTTATCCAATTATACACTACAAGTGTGGTACTCTTGCAACAATATGTTGTTCACAATAAAGAGGACAATGGGAAAAAAATGGTGATAGTATTTATGGCAGCACACGTTCGTAATTCGATCGTACAATCTTCTCTTAACAGTTGAATCAATCAGTAATATTCCGTTGCTAACAATAATTGGCTCTATTAAGATGATTTAAAGCTCATTGTAATTAAGGAGACATCACCCCTAATATAATCGTGTAGAGGTAGAGGATGCGTGCAAGAACAGATGAGGCCATGCAAGGTCACATGGAGCTCTTGCCATGTAGTGGTTTTGGCTATGAAACCCCACAGTTGGTAGATGACAAGTCTCTTCTAGGGCTCCACTACTGTGCAATAAGTCCAAAGTTGGTGTCATCATCTATCTTGCCTAATCTTTCAAATAATGAAACTAATATGGACTAACAGAAGTGCAATACCTTGCATCTTTATCTTTTAATTGTCTTTTCCGGTATTCCTTTATTTTTAATTATCTTTCCTTGTACTACCGGAAATGCAATTCCCTGCCACTTTGTCCATGCTACAAGTTTTATCAACGGAGTTTTTTTTTTTCCATTCAAGCTTCCTCCCTAAGATCAGGAATCTTATACAGATCTAACTCATGCCCACTTCGTGGGAATTAAGACAGAATATTAATGGGCGTTGTTGGCAGTAAGCATTATGATATGTCGTGTCAAAATCGCCATACCAAGTGTCAGTGCGGTTGACAATTAAATGGAAGTTGGATATGAAAAAGAAAAGAGGAAACAGAAAGAACTCAAGAAGCCATCGCAATTTTCTGGTCTATTTTTTTCTTCTTTTCCATATGTAAAACAATAAAATGGTGAAATAGAATATAGTATTTAACGAATTGATAAATTCTCAAATCTATCTTGAAATCCGGGTTCTAATGATCGGAATAAAAGTTAAAGTTAAATCTTTATATCATTCCATCGAAAAACCTAAATGATTACTTTTAATAGAATGATTCTAGATTTTCATTATCACCAAAGTGAAAATACTTTTTGAAAATGTGGCACATTTAAAAAAATGAAAAAAGGAGAAAATGAACCAAGGCCTCAACAATGCCGAATTAATGTTGTATTAATGGGATTTAACCGACGCCCAACGGCTAGCCGAAAGGTCAAATGGGAGAATGAAACGGAGGCGTGCTCTGGAGGAATGATTGAAACAGTTGCATCATATGATCAAATAATTCAGATAACAAAATCTTGAAACATATCCATGAGGAGCTTCATAATCTCTCAAGTCCCAACTAATAGCTGGCATTTGATCACATCCTCAAGCAACTCCTACTAAAATATTTCCATACTGCAAATATAAGGAATTATCTTACGAAAGCTGGATACTGAAAAGTAAGTTGAAGATCACTGAAGTAAAACTTGGCAAAAGAAATTCCAAACTAGGACTGCAACACACTCCACAATAATGCAAAAATATGTTCAGAGATATTCTTATGTGATGTTGTATGCAGTAGGAACAGAACGAATCATGTGCAAAAATACTGACAGATACAGTCCCACCATTGTGCTTTGGCTTGTTTCGTTTCCCCTCTGAAAGAAACAGAAAAAAAAACAGTGTCGTTTACGCACAAGTGCATTATTCACCTTATCGTGAGTACTTGGATATATATCGCCACCTTGCAAGCAAAATGTTAGAAACTGATGCTGACTGCAGACATACAAAGTAAAATGTCATCATCATGAGCAGCAAGAGAAATTGACGTGATCCACAATTATTCCGTATTAAATCGTTTCATTGAAGCATCACAAATCGCTGCCTGTGGGTGTGATTATGTAACTGCAACTAACATTTAGAAAAAAATGTGCTCCACTGATCGTTAGTAACTGCAAGAAAGTTACTTAACAAACTATTAGTTTGCTACAGCTCAAGCGTTCCTTGGTGAAAAAAAGTGACGAGGAAGTGATTAGCTCGGCAAGAGAAATGGTACAGGTTCTTTTTCCCTTACATAACATAGCTCAAGATAATAAGCTTTCGCAAACCTTTGAGAACCTCTGCTACCTTTTAATTCTCAGTATCTGAATCCAGTACAGGAAGAAGGCTGAAAGCTGAAGAACCAAGATGTACTCCTCTAACTATACCACCATAACTTGTTTTAATTTTGTGACAAAGAAGCAAGATGGAATCCCAGAATGCTGTCCTTCCCTGGAAGAATTAAAATCAAGTTCACGTCAGAAAGTTTTGGAACCTTTTTGAAAAGACAAAGTGCTAAATATATGTACAGAAGGGAAAATATAGTAGTTTTACTTTTGCAACCATCAAGGATCACACTAGATTAACTAGAAAATCATACCCGGTTATTCTAATGAAGATGGTGATAGAAAAATTCAACAATCTGTCACCTAAGTAGTCGATGCAAACAAAAACCAGGAACAAATACTTACGTCTTGTATAAACAATGGGGTTGATTGCCATGTTGTAAACAGACTTACTAAAATGCACTATGATACTGACATTAACGCTGCTGCTCACTCTAATGTTAGATCGCATAAATTAAATACAATCTTCAAGAGCAACTTGTGCCCTTACATATGATTGTTGTTCTTCTCTTGGTAGATTTATCTATGGTTCTTTTATCTTCAAAAGAAATAAAGAGGGAACAGTTCTCTAACATAATTACCAGCATTTGATGAAACAAGAAAAGGATGAATTGCCTTCAAAATGATAGCACATCAGCAAAGAATGAAATAAACGGTGTAGTTAAAACTCTTAAGCAAAGAGAATGACCAACCGACAAGAATTAACTGACATTCACCTATATTTACTTTATAAACGGTGTGTTACAACAAAGCAAAGATCAAAATCTCAGCAAGCCCCACATATACTAATGCACCAAACTTTGTGATGCAAGTTTCCACCTTTATTTTATTTTTTGGGTCAAATTTCCACCTTTAACTTTACCGAAAATCATATTGCATAGGTTATATATATTATCACTTCACCCATTTATTTGGATTAATCAACACATTTTTTTTTCATCAACACAAAATTGTACTTGCTTGATGGGATTTAACATGTCATGACTTTGAATCTCTGCAAACCACAATTTTTAGGAGCTCTCTAATAGATTTGATTAATCTCCACGTGATCTTTAGATTAATGAATAAATAAACATTTTAAAAATAAGACTTTATCTCCAAACATGTATACTCGGAAAATCTTAGTTCAAAGACACACTTACAAGAGAGCATGGACAAGAAGGATTTGTCAAATGTTTCGACAATTTGAAACAACAAATTGGACGGCAGAAATACTTAACAATGATAACAAAAATAGATAGCTATTTTTGCTTGAATAATACACATATATAATCGATTTGCAAAGTTATGAAAAGTCAAGATCCTGAGAAAAATAGTCACAACAAGTGCAAGTAGGTGCCAGATTTGGAGATCGTTCATAATGATAATGTTTGAAAAGGTAAAAAAGATGTTCACGAATAAAACAGTACTTCAAAGGAAAATAACCCAAGAGAGAAGGCACATAAAACTGTTTTATCCTAAATTTATGTATGTGCATACGGCCTGAAAAAACATTCACCTGTCTTTCCTGTATGCATATCTGGACTTCGATAATGAACTTCAGCATTCTTCCGACCAATTGGAATAAAACTAATTAATTGAAAGTGTTCATAGTAAGAACCATTTAGCTCAGTTTTCTAAGACGTAAGATCAAGAAAACAATCTGACTGTACTTCTCTTTCATCTTTTTCAAATGGACATGATGATGCTAGTAAAATAAATTTTAGGTTAGAACTTTAGCTATTCAAACAGCTCCAAATATTCAAAAATTTTAGGTTAGACCTGAAAATGTTAGTTTTTCTTAAAATACTGTTTTGTTGCTCTATTAGATTCATCTGAAAAAGAGAAACAGAATATGAAATCAACAATCAGTAGTTTATGTGATGCTCAAACTGACCGAGGGAAATGTGTTCAGGATTGAAAGGAAAAAAAAACAAACCACGATCAAGGTTGAGAGAAAATCTCTCTTTTGATGCCTGTCTCAACAGTTGAAAGTTGAAAAAGAATGATAAGAAGGAAAAATAAGTTGAACACACCAATCAGATAGCTGAAATAAAGATGGTGCATCCCTTCAGTCATGTCCGAATATATGTTCTCTCCTTTGACTAAACTTACTAGCAAATAAAGAACTTAGTTCCACAACATACAATGCTATTAAAGACTTAAATGTAGCACTTGTATGATAACTGATCCTCCAATAAGGAACAGACAGTTAAAAATGTACTTTTAACTCTGAAACTAACAACATCAGAATACGGATTTTTCACTACTTATTGTTACTAGGGATATCAAAGATTCATTATGCATGAAAGATGAAGGACGTAGGCAAAAAGACACTGATATTGTTAACAACTACCTGAAGAGAGAACTGCAGCTTCTTATCCCAGTACAGCAATAAAACTGGAGGGTTTTGCTTTCCAACTGATAAAATGCAAGCTCCTGGATGAATCACAGATGGAACATCAGATATGACAGCAACATACTTTTCAGGGAAGCTCTCTTTTGGAGGAAGGACTCCAAGGAATAATGGGTTCTTGCTAGATTGAGCACCAGCATAAGATGCAGGGTCAACATGTAACATCCATTTGGGATGCTCGAGGAAAGCACAAAATAAGTATAGAAGAAGGTGGGAGTCGGATGGGAATTCGTTCTTCCAAACTTTGCTTGCTTTGTCATAACCACCACCATTTCCAATAAAATCATAGCTCTTCACGCATGTTCCTTTAGCAAGCTCTGTTAAGTATACACAAGTAGATATGTGATGAACAACATTTTATGCATTAAAATTATTTATCTATCAATACATACATTCATGCAGTGAGAAATGGTTTATTCTGTAAAACCTTAGTTGAAAAAAAAAATTGTCAACGAAAACTAGTTAAAATAAAGATAATACCTCGAACCCTTTTAACTGTATAATCAGCACGTATGCTGCCTTGTGGAAGCAAACCCTTAATCAGCTCTCCTTTCATCAGTGAGTTAAGCTTCTGATGCTCGGTGATGACATCAACACATGATTGAATAAAAGGGAGAACAGGATTTGTTTGTGGTTTCTGCATACCAGCTAATGGTCCTTGTGCTGCCCAGACAAAAATGTGGATGATAAACTTCAGAGAATGTCTTGTGACAACTAAATATATACATGCTACACTGCAACAGTAAAAAATGATTTAACTCACAAAAAGATCCATCACGTGCTTGCAAAAGGGAAGCACGTAGTTGATGCAGAAGTCCGTCTTCATCAACAGTGACCGTTGGTAACCAGTCTTTTGATCCACCAATTGGAGACATGTTAACAGGGGCTGTCGTACTGAGTGAGTCGCTTCCTACCTGACTGACGGTAATTGAAGTTCCAATATTTAATGCTGATTGCATGACCTACATACAGCAAAGGCTACATTTAGATGAACACAAAGTGGAAGGACATAACAACCACTATTGTCAATACTAAAACCTGAGAGTGACTTGTTTCAATTTTTTCAACCAGTGGGACAAGCAAAACCGAAGAGAACCACTGCCTTAGACGGTCTCGCCACTGCTCAATTTGAGGGTAGATGCCTAAACTTTCATATAGTTCTACTGACTGTTCCAGTGACATAGGAGGCGGAAGTTCCCCTTCCCCTTTCTTTGGTGGTGTTGTGTACTTTTTGTGGGAACCAGGTGACATCCTAGCAGGCCTCAACGGTGTGCTCCTAGTGGCACCTGAAGGAGTATTCTGTGTGACAATAGAACTGGGGCTAGAAATAACAAAACCCCGAACAGAAGGAGATGAAGTAGCTGCCTTAGCAGCTGACTCAGTCAACTTCTCTTCAACATCAGCAAGATATTGTTCGAGCATTGCCTCTGTCTGTATCCCCTTTGCACTGCTTGGGCTCTGCCTTGACCAAGGCGTCCCAGGAGATGCAGCATGCTGAGAAAGGGCCGTAGATGGTGATATTGGTGATGCGGCAGCCTTTTTCCCACCACTAGAACAGTTCTTATCAGATGCAATTCGAGATGTGCGAGTGGGTGTAAAACTGAAACTAGACTTTCTGATGGGCACAAGAGGTTCTGAAGGTGTAAATGACTTTGACTTGGGGGGCTTCTTGATGGGCTCAGCATCACCAACGTTTCCTGTAGGTTTCTGCTTCAAACCCAGAAGACTCAACTGGCGCTCTGTCAGTGCATTCTTCCTGTCTTTGGGCTTACTAGAAGGCGATACAGTAGAGCTCCTAGCAGCAACTGCTAAAGCACCCTTGGTGCTCCGCAGAGACAGAGCTCTAACGAGACCAGACAGGGACGCCACGAACACCAAACCAATTGCTGCTTCCAGAAATTTGACAACCAACTCTACGATACAATTTTAAGAGGAATTTTAACAAACAGTTAGACTACAGGAAAAAAACTATCATTTAAACAACAAAAAACGAACAAAAACCTCACCAGCTTTGCTAACCAAAAGATGGATATGAGCTAGGGAATGGATGAGGCTGTCCTTCCTAAGAAAAACCATACAAAAGAAATTGTGAACGGATAAATTACGCTGGGAACATAACGAAAGCGCCCAAGCTGCCTCCTTTTTTACTGAGATTAAAATGCCCAAGCGGGAGAAAGAGAGACGAGACCTTGAGGAGACGTATAGGAGGCCAAGGCCGCTGGCTGCGACGGAGGAGACGAGGAAGAGGAGGGCGAACGGAGATGGGCGGAGGCTGTGGGCGGTGAGGGCAGCAGAGAAGGTAGGGTTCTGGTAAACCGAGAACTTCGCCTTGGGCGCTGGGGACTTCGTCGAAGCGGGGCCTTCCATGGCGGCGACGGCGGAGAAATCTTCTTCCAAAAAGGATAGCCGGCGGGAGGTCACTTGCTCGCCATTGAGGTGTTTGAACTTTGAACTCTGACGGCAGGGCTTTTGGTCTACGTAATGCTCGTGACTTGTGTTTCAAAATTTAGGCGGTCTCGAAGCGGTCGTGTGTTTTTCTATAAGTTTTATATTAAAAAATTATTTTTTAAAAAAATATAACATGAAAAAACATAAACATTTTAGAAAAAATGTAACATGAAGAGACATATAACTACATTTTTCTATTATAAAAAATATATGTTTTCTATTTAAAAATATATTTAATTTGTTTTTTTATAAAAAGGAACATTTTATCTTTCATAATGGGTATTTGAACATTTTTTTTTCTCATGGAGTATGATTTAACACTATTTAACATTGACTATTAATAATAGCTAAACACAGTTTTTTTAATTAAATTATGTAAATGGTCATAAGTTTTTTGTTCCTATTATATATAACATAAATCTATTTTTTTTGTGGCATGTCGATTTTCAACCAATTTACTCACTGTTTTTGGTCTAAAATATATCATTGAACAACCTGATTTTTTCTTGTCGTTTCTTAATTTTTTTCCCGAATCCTATACTCTTTCATAGGTAAGGAAGAAATTTAACATGATTATAACAAAGCGATATAAATTTCTCAAGTTCAATTTCATGTAAGTTTTCATGTCTCCTTATTCTTTTTCATGCCTATGGACTTCTAGAAAAGAACTCCAAAGACAACATAAAGTCACAAAATGGTGACCTTAAAAAAATGAACATGCAATCTAAAAACGTTGTGCAATTTAAAAATGCACTCCTGGTTAAGAATTGTATCCCCCTAAATTACAAGAGCAAAAAAAAAATTCAAGACAAAGGCACAAATGTTTCATCCATGAACTGCTGTTAAACACAT
>LTAE01008042.1:0-21412 GCA_001647135.1 Pontederia paniculata | reverse complement strand
CCCCACTGTCCTTCATTACTGGTCGTCCTCTTTATATCTTTGGTCGACCGTCTGTGCCTCCTCCTCCATATACACTCCCTCATAATACTAGTCGGTCTCTCTATTTCTTTGGTCGACTGTTTGTGCTTCACTTCTACTCACATGCTCTCCTCCTCTGATACTGGTCGACCGCTTATATCCTTAGGACGCCCACTGCACTCATATGGTTCTTCATGATATATATTATGTGTGCAGTGGTCGTCCATTCCTTCAGCTCAGGTCGACCGCTGTATTGAACTTGACTATGTTTTGTTACAGAAATCAGCTCAAACAAGTTCATCAGTACATGCTGAGTTCACTTACAAATTTGTGATCATTCAAAATATTCTTGGGATCCTAGATTCTCCAAATCCCAGGACAAAAACCACAAATATAAGTTTTAATGAGTTTAAAACAAAAGTTTAATTTACCCCAAAATGCATTTCACGGTCGTGACATAATTTCCGCGGCCATGACCGTAACTCGTTATCAGCAAAGTCGAGGTTTCACGACCCATGAATTGAGTTTCACGGCTATCACCGAAAGGTTGCAATATGTTCTTCTAGTTCTTTACTACCTGTGACTAGATAGTAACGGTGGTGACCGTATTTAAACTTTCTCTCATTAGGTTTACGACCCATAATAGAGATATCACGACCCTGACTGTATTTACTTGTCTTCATATTCATCCATCAACCCATTCGCTCACGGGGTGATAATTCCTTCACGACCCATGAAAATTATCGTTGTATTCTGGCTTGGACGCGCTCACGATCGTGAAAACGCCTTCAAGGGCAGTAATTTTCAACAAGAGCGTGAAAGTTGATCATGACTCTGTCATCCTGTCATTGTCACGACCGTGAAAATGACTTCATAGGTCGTGATAGGTCATCATGTAATGTGGCATGCTGTCATGGGTGTGATGCTTCTATCACGACCGTGAAATTTAATTTTTAATTATTTTTGCCTCCGAATTCACTCAAACTTGTTGCGGTCTTCCTTTGTAACTCACTTGAATGCCTTGGTCATGAAAGTGAACAGCATTATGTAGTACTTAGACTCTAAAAACTAAATGAAGTAATTTGACCAACAAAATGCTGCATGAGACAATGAAATTGACAAAATTTTGACTAAATATGCTATGAAAAATATGACTAATTTAGAATATATCACCAATACATTCAGAAAAAGGCTACAATAATCAAGACTCAAGTACAAAAAAAATTGAAAGAGTTGTCATCTAAGGATTCATAGCTTGAATCCAAAAGATTCAAGAATCCAGTACATATACTTGGTGATTAGCACTTCAACAAAGATAGTATTTGAATTTTATAGATCTTACTAAATGACTTCCAAATATATACTTAGTTAGAAGTTAATCAAGGATTAACAAGATGTTAATAGTATTTCTAGGATTCTTCTTAAATTTTTGAATTATGAAATGCAAACAAACATAGATATGATAACTAGGAAGCAAATATGATTATTCAGAACCTGGATGAACTTAAAAAAAAGATCATACCTGCAATGTGAATTCCCCCAAGCTTGAACCAAATACTATCCATAGTGTTTAGGCTCAAATAGAAAAAAGTTTATACAAAGTCTCGAGAGAAAAGGAAATGATGCATAATGGAAAAGGGACAACCAAACTTATCTAGATTCAATGGTGATAGCAAAAGGAAGAAAGATCCATAGTGCTCCTGACTAGTGTGATATTCATTCATGCGGTGAATCATCTTATTAGTATGATCCTAATGCATGTGGATATCATGTAGCATCTCAGATAGGTGCAGTTGCTCATCTCTCATCATCTCCAAGGTAGATTGGAGTCTTGAAAAATCAAAACGCTCATAGTAGGAAGATGCCTCTAGGTACAGAGTCGGACTACTTAGGCTTTGATGGACCTACTTCACAAATGCGAGGATGGTGTCTAGGTTGCATAGTGGCAGAGGCTAGGTCACATGCTTGGACCATCTAGACAAGGGAGGCAAGAAGAGCCATTCAACTTTGTTAAATAGAATAAATCTCAATCTCATAACATTCTATCCTCTCTAGTTGATTCTTGAATATGAACATGGAGACTCCTATATCTATGCATGCTAACTTCATGTTGGATACTCCCCTTGAGTAACTTGGAATCTATCAAGTGCATCTTGAAGTGTTCAACAATAAGAGTGATCAATCCTACAATAGTAATTTTACCCTTACCTTTCTTTAAATGCTTCTTGATGTTCCGGCCAATAAAAGCACCAACGTTAAAAACATTGCCCTCAGCTATGATGTATAACAAGAAGAGATCATTCTTATTTAGGGATTTGTCACTATCTCCTAGACCGTAGATATTATTGAAGAGGATTCTGTGAGAAAAGTGAAAGAAGGGATTTTGAATCAAACTGCTCTTGTCAAACCTGTAATTGGAAGTGAATTATCCCGTGATAGTTTTCCAAAACTCTACAAGGTAAACTTTCTAGGCCCTCGCCGAACTCCATCTGAAAGAATCTAGTAGATGTTGTTTAATTAATTTAATAAAGAGAACTACTTACTTTGCATATGAAACTCAATCTTTATGGCCTTAGTTCTCATATTGCCCAAATTGGTACTCTTGAGCTGCTTAGGAACTCAAGAGTAAGTTCCTCATAAGTGTGCCCATGCCTATTATAGGAAGTGCGCCAAGACAATTCAATCAAATAGTTGTATCATGTCGTCCCAAGTACAATTGAACCAATGTCTCTTCATGCGCAAAGTGCGATGGTCCAAGATCAACAAAAGAACATGCGGAAGTATTTCACTTGATGAGCATCAGTGCGAAAAGTAATGCCGTTTGCCAATTATTAATCCATCGTAAGCAATCTCTTCATCTTGGGACTCTCTGGTGCGCCTAATCTTCTGGTTTTTGTGGTGCTCGATAGATTAAATAAGGGTGATCGACTAGAGAATAATCAAGGTGACAATTACGACAGTGAAAGGGATGTCAAGGCTCGTGATAATATAATTCACGACCTATGACCACAAAGCCACGACCAATGATGTTGATGAAGTTGGCTGTCCCGTATTAATATCGCAACCCATCAGTTATCCATCACGACCCATGAATGTTACAAATGAGCCTTCACCTTATATTATGTCATGTTCCATGAGTTGTGAATCACGACCATGAAATTTTTGAAAAGTGCAATGGTCAATGTCGATGGAGAAGATGATATCAGAACTTGTAAGCACTTCAAAGTTGAATCCTTCATAGAGAACTTTACTAATCCTTTAGTAGAAATTGGTGAAGCCAGTAGTGGATATGTGAACATTCTCATCTAGCGAGGTTATTGTGGTAGCAGCATGAAATGGCAGCACCAGTTTCGATGACCTATAAAGAAGAAGGAGATGGCTGAAAAAGAAAGGTCTTCATAATTCATTATGTAACCTCTCACGGGTGTGAAACCGAAGTGGTGCATTGTGTTCAGTGTTGGAGTGGGAATAATGGGACAGTTGGGAAATCAACAAGTGGGCGGTCGTCATAGGGAAATGTGAGGTTCATGAATATCATGCTAAATTTGACTTTGACCAACTCGAGACTGACGTAATAAGGTAAATTATAATCAATATCCATGTGGTCACGACCAGTGAGCCTTCTAGTTTGTGGATGACATGGGCTTAACACGGTTGTATATCTGGCAAAACATGAGCATATATCATGACCATGATTCAGCAACCGCGGACCATGATGGTTATGATGCAAAACATGATGTATCACAAATGTCCATGAACTATGAGTCATAACCCATGAAAACTCTCTTGGTTTAACTCAAAAGTGCACTCATGGTCATGAACTATGAGTCATGGCCATGAATTTATTCTACATTTAGTTCAAGATTCAATCACGATCGTGACGAAAGATATCACGAACATGATAAATGTATTCTATAACGCCGAGATGCGCTCGTGACCATGAAGCCACTATCATGATCGTGGGAAATGCATTCACGATCGTGATGCAGGTGATCACAGCTCGTGAAAATCAATGGTTCAACATAGTGTTTCACTCATGTCAGCGAGCAACATTTCATAGCTTATCATGGCTTGTGATTGACGCTAGCTAAAACTTCAAATGACTCCAAGACTCGAAAAACCTAAAACTCAACAGAAATTTGAATTAAATGAGAAAAAAATGGCTTTACCAGTGAAACTAAAAGGCTCCCCTTAAAAAAATTTAAAATGAATGATAAAAGAATGAAATGTGAAATAGGACACAACCTTTCTGAGAACAATGATGTGATTTATACCCCACCGTGCTTTCGGCTCTATACTCCAACCCAACTGGATGCCCATCATGGTGAGTATCAATAGTCGTGAAAAGTATGCTTTTTTTTCTTTCTCCTTCCTTTCGCCATGATGAACATTATTTTCTCAACGAATATTTCTTCAATAACTCTTTTACATTGTGGATCAAAAAATCATTGATGTTCTTGCTTGCAGGTGGGTTGTTGCGACGTCATTGCATTGAAGATGATGGTGCCTTTGATGTTAGTGGTGTTGTGATCTTCTTTAGTTATGATTCCAATAATGGTAGGGGCATCCGAAGGCAAGCTCCTCTTTCTGACTTGTCCACCTTCTATGTATTCAATTATCTCCTTAATCCACCATTGAGTAGTCCATGTCCACCTTTGATGTTTTCTTCTTAACTTTCATTTGCATTGATAAGATTTATAGTAATGACATGGGCTCATGAACATTGTTGGACTCACCTTATTGTTGCCCTTGTGATATTTAATATTTTGAGAAGTCAATTGCACAACTTGCTTCTCTAATGTATGTAGTTTTGCTTCCATGAATTCGAATTTGAGTGAACAGCTAAAAGTTGCGGACCAAGAGATGATGTTTCTTAGCTTTGTGTTGACTTTTCAATTGTGTCAATTGTGCCTCCAAGTTGCTGATGTGTTGGTCTTGCAGTAGGAGTCTATTTTGGCAAAGTGACCAATCATATTTTCTAGATTGACCTTTGACTTAATCAATGGATTAGCAAGGAAGTGATTACATCATTTATAATTTTGTTGTGTTTACTTAAATCTAAAATTTACTTCTCAATTATTTGAATCAAATCTTCTTGCATGAAGAATTTTTTCAACAACATGCCATCATATGTGTAAGTATGGCTAATGGGTCCATCGAGAAATCTTCTTGTTGAGATTGTTGAAATGTCTTGATTGTGCTTTAATTTTGTGTTGCCTTTGTTTGCACTCCATCTTTCTTAACAAATTTACTTTTGTGTTTTATCTTTGTCTTTGATTGTTGATTGGAGTTTCGTTGCTTTTTTGCTATTTAAGATGAGATGATGTAAGTGTTGCTAAACATGTTGTGTGTAGAAGATATATCCTAAAACACAAAATATCGAAAAAAGTGAAAGTGAAAAAAACAAAATTTCAAAGTAGATAATTAGACTAGAATAAAAAGTTAATTGATTAATTTTCCAGAAACGACGCCAAAGAGTAAAAAAATATCACTAGCAAGTACATTAATCGTATCAAGTAATAACGATATGAATATAGTATCGATTTCATAAGGATTTATATTAAATGTCTATCTAATTCTAACAACTAATATGACAACATTAGTTTGAGTAATAATGGTTTTCAAACTAAAAAGAAAAAAAAAAGAAAAGAAAAATTTTGATGAAAACAAGCATTGCATTAAGATGAGATAAGATAGGGATAAACTTTGTTTCACCACAAGGTTAATTGAATTATAATTTTATTTTAAACTCCTAAATGGATTAGGATCTACCTAAAGTATGATTTACTCCCCATAATGAATCAACTATCTTAACTCTAAATAGACTCAATCATTCCTCTTAAGGATGACAATCTTATCTACTAAAATTATGATGCATAAAATTGTATCTCGTAAATTACCAATTGTTCCTCTCTAGAATGCTACCAAGATATGACATGCAATGCTTCAACTCAAAGTCAAAAATCAATTTCAAATATCAATGAGAATCAATAATCAACCATCTCCTAACTCTTATACTAATAAAGATAAGGATCTCAATAAATCAACGATAAAGCGTTAAACACAACACTCATATTCATAAAAGAACAAAATAAGAGATAAAATCTACTAAACCAAGCAAAAATCTTCACTTGCAATAAATTTACTCCATAAAAATAAATAGAAAATTACAATCAATACTCATCCTTCAAAACTAACTAGAGAAAGAAAATAACTATGAGTTAAGAATACCTTGATGATGATATTCTCGATAGCCTTCAAGTCATATGAAGGGTCCTAGCCTTGTTGAAGTTTGTTTTGACCAAATTCCATTAGAAATTCGTCATCTTGAAGTTCAAATCAGACAAAATAAGATATGATCAGTTTGAATCTGACTCCAATTAAGCATGATTCAGCATTTCATGGCCAATGACAAGGTTTTCATGGTCATGACCATGACTCTATTAATAATGGTCAAAATCCTCATGGTCCATGACATGAATGTCATGGCCATGATTGTAGCTCTTGTTAGGCATACACGAAAACCTTATGTCTCGGGACTTGAGTGTTATGGTCATTAGATAACTTTGCAATTACTTCACCTTTCATTCATGACCATGAATCATTTGTCATGGTTCATGAAAGTAAATGTGGGCTTCTACGTAGAGTGCTCATGGACGTGAAAGTTGTTTCATGGGCCGTGATATCGGAAATTTGATTTGAACTTTAGTTTGTGAAAAAGATTGTGAAAACTAGGCGCATTGCTTCAATTGTCGTCATCACAAACTATGACAATTCTTTAGAATTTTGTTCATGTGCGCTCATGGGCGAGAAAATACCATCATGACTGCGGGTCATAAATAATTATTTTCTCCTTGAAATTAATTTTGTTGCTCTACTGAATGTTCTGTACACAAAACAATCAAAATTTTGTAGGTTCTGACCTCAAACTAAATTAAAGTGAATTCCTGAACAAATGGTGCATGAAACATTAAATTAATGAAAAATGAATTAAATACGATATAAAAATATGACTAAGTTTATGTGCAAAATATATGCTTCTAGGTACATGAAGAATCATAATTTATATTTATCCTATGCACAATCTAGAGCTAACAACAATGACCTTTGCCCCGAAGACTTGGGAACATTGTCTATATGGTGAGACATTGAGGTCTTCACATATCATAAGAGTTTTAACTATATCTTTTCCTAATGAGTATTTGAGATGAGACAACATAAATGGATCGAATTCTTGAAGGACTATTAGTTCACCATTAGCTATCATCTAGGTAAGGTGAACTCAGTTCCTAATGCCTTAAGTAATAAGTGAGAAGGATCACTCCCTTGCTTGGGAGAACACAAATGAAATCAAATGGAGAATACAAGTTCAACTGAGACCTAGTAGAAGTGGTGCGATGTTAATAATGCAGTGGATTCAGATAGATTTGGTGAACAAGTCATCAAGGCACAAATGGAAGATGTAGATCAACTGATGCAAAACAAGAGCCAAAGAATTTTGTGATCTTGGTGGATGGTGGAATGAGATATCGGAACATTGTGGGTTCTGCATAATGGTGCACATAGATTAGAGGAATTGGATGAATGCCATAAATTAGAGTTCATGATCCATTCGAGTAGCACGAAGATCTATAATGACTTGTAGGGGAGCTTGTGGTGGAACAACATGAAGTGAGAAATCACGATTATGTATTTACTATATGTGTTAACGTTATATTATATGATTGATATGCATCATGACATTGGTGCTAAGACACAAACTTCAACTTTTATTGTTAGATTGCAGAAAGTTGCAAAATTTTTCTTAAGTCATGAAAACATGATTTTCAAAAATGTTAGAATTTAGAAAAATAAAGTCCTGGTAATTGTTCCCTATAATTAAGTTTGCTAAATGTAATTTTTAATGAATTTTAGATGATGCTTTAATTAGGTAAAATGAAGGTACAAAAATAAAAAATCTATAACATTGTTGGTTTTGTTCTTTGACCCAAATTTTAGATTTTCATTCTTTGAGAATTATTTTTTCTAACTATTTTATTTGAATCCAAATTGGGGGTCTTATTAGATGTAACGCCTTAAGTAGCCACAAGCGCAATGGTAAAGTCCATAGCACCTATTTAGCCGACCTTAGGTCGGTAACTCTTTATCTTATCTACTATATATGGATTATTACAACTATAATTTTATCCTTTCACCACCCATCGGAGCTGAGAGTGAGAAGCAAGAAAACTAGGAATGGAAGAAGGAACAAAAAAAGAATCTTAAATGTTGTTTTGTGGTAAGCATTCTATAATTTTTTTATAGATTATAGTTATAGGATTTTTGACCTAGGATTCTCTCATTCTTGGAAATTCCTTTCATCCATAATCCTAATTTAATTGTGAAGTAGAACAAGCCCTAATCTCATGGAGATTTGAAGTAGAACAACCCTATCTAAAGACAAATCTGATGTTAAAATGTAAAATGATTTGGATATCTTTAGAATCTTCAAAATTTATGAAATTAATAGTTCTAAGTCCTCTTTGAGTTTAGTTTCCATGGACTTTAGATTGATGTCAACTAGATATATGTAGAAGAAGTTATCACTAATGTTTGAGAGTCTACCTTATTGTCTAAGATGCACTTAGTCCAAATTACAAATTCCTTAGCATATCATAATCCTCATGTTCGAAACGGAGTTTCAAACCCTCAGGAGGGGTGAACCGTAGATCTAACTTTCTATTCACTCGTGGGATCCGGGCACTAAGGGGGGACCACCAAGGCTCCTCTCTTGTCGAGAATCCATTCATTATTCGATATTATGCTTTGATATTTATTCCTCATAACTTACTAAAGCCAGAGTTCAATTTCAATTGGAATGAACTCAATATCTTATGTATAAGTATAGTTATAAGTAATTAAGTGTACCTTTATCTGTCTCCCGTAATAAAGAAATAAAATAGTACATGTGTTAGATTCTTGAATTTACTTTGATCATTGCAAAATGAAATAAATAATACTTTTTTGGGTTAAACCTTCTAAAGTCTAATTTAAGAGATAATTATTAAGAACCCAAAAGCAAGTTTTTTACAAATTTCTATAAGTTATACAATGAGTGTCACTCATTCCACCAAAGTATAAAGTCCATTTAGGCTATTGCTAATTTTCCTAGAAACAAAGCTTAGTGAAACTAAATCTGAAACTTTTACTCTATAATCCTATAGAAGTGTATATTCAGGCAAAATTAGAGTGGTAGAATTTAGATTTGTATAATATAATCTATCTGTTTTCTTTCAATAATTATGCAATCTGCCATGTTGTAAGAGGTATATATATGATAAATTTAATTGCTTAAGTTGTAGGATTTATGTGTTGTTAAATCAATTGGAACTAATTAACTATCTAGATATCATATGACATATATTAAGTTTATGTATCTTATTTTAGCATTAACATAATAATAATATAAAATAAATTATTATTTTGTTTTTTGAGCAATAAGATCCTTGAAAGTGAGAATTACATTTGTTGATACTCTTATAAGGTAAGTTGATTTCTCTTAGCATATGTATTCATCTTTTTTTCAGTATGATTAAGATTGTGGTATGTGTTGGACATGCCCCTTGATAATATGATATGAAAAATATGTGTGTAATGGTTGGACATGCTTATGTGCTTATGAAAATTATGATATCATATAAATTGTGATATACATGATGTGCCATTATTTTCATTTGAATGTATGATCAATATGATTCAGAATATGATGTTTGTTGTATGTGACTGATATGATTTAATCATTTGTATGTATATGTTTTTATCATGCATATACATGAATGGTAATTGTAGACACATGCTGCATTACTAATCATGATGGGAGCCACCTCTAGTATCCCAACCAACCAATTTGAATCTCCAATAGTGATATGAGGTAGAATGGTGCTAATTCTCATGCGGAGCTATATGGATCCATAGAGATCACATCTAAAATCCATTCTTTCACTTTATGATCTGTTCCTCATTAGGGATGGTTATACAAACTTGCAGTGGTGATTTGCGCATTCATATGAGATTGATGCATAACCGCATATATAAGTTTGATATGTATTAAATGGTTTGATACACTAAGTATGTTTCTACTTATTTATATGTTTATTGTTAGTTCAATGATAAGATTATAGAAGTTTCTTGCTGATTGTGTTGTTGAATGATGCATGCATTATTTACCATCTCTCTAAATTAATTAGTGTTAACACATAAATTATGAGTTATTAACTTAATGAGCTATTGTTTGCCAGCATCCGACATGATCATGTCTTCTCTTGGTGCAGGTCGTGTCCTGACTAAGGTGATTGTGAATGACCAAACATCCAAGAAAATGGGTCATGTTCAGCCAGGACATGGGCCGTGTTCCGAAGATTGATGAATCCAAAACCTTAATAATTATGTTTTATTTAAATGATTTTGTTGCATAAGTTAATGATGGTTGGGATCATAATCTAGAATTTTGTTAGGGCTAAAATGAACATTGCATGTGGCTGAATTTATATGTGAAGGATTTGTGTTAGTTCCCAGTGTAATGTCCGTTTCTTTAGGGGCGAAGGGTTCCTTCAGAAATCGAGGTCCATTCTTTCGAGGGCCAAGGGTTCCTTCGGGAATCAATCTTATTGAGTCATATGTGGGATCCTAAGGCCTAAACGTCCTTAAGGGTGTTGGGATCAAAGATGGTTGTATTGTTTAAAGCATGAAACAAGTAAATAGAAAGCAATCAAGTTGTCCAAAGAAAGATGTATCTGGGCTTGAACATATGGAATGAAAGATTATGGGCATCATGATGAAGGATGCAATGGATGTTTTTGCCAATAATGGATCAAAGGTAATGATCGAACCAAAGGATAGTAAATAATTGAAATGATAAAAAGGTATAAAGGTCACTTTAAGTAAAGTGAATTTATTAATTATGTAAAATTGTTTTTCTTATCTTCTTATATGGTAACCTATTGTATTATTATCTTTTACATATTAGATTTATCATTCATGGTAGCATTGTCTTCTTTGTTTTTAATCCAGCAGGAGGTCAGGACAATGCGTCAGGACAATGTGGTGGCTGCACATGTTCAATTTTAGATTAGGTCAAATCTATTTTTATTAGTTGTTTTTTCTTTAATGGATAATTTAAAAGGATATTTTATTTGGATTGGATAGTCTAGTATTAATATATTGGCTTCCACATATTATGTTATGGGCAAAAGTAAAGTCAAAGATGCATGTTCGTAACGTCTCTGGGATTGCCTTCTACCATGTGGCTAGTTGGTCTTCTAAGGGTATTACAATAAAATGCATATGACGATGAAAATGGCAAAAATAAAACTAAATTCTATGAAAAACATAACTAAAATGACACACATCAATAAATGGAATATGGTCCGTGTCAAAGTCTAACATGGTTTGTGTCATGACTTCGGATGTCGAAGTATATTATGCCGACAAACACGGCCCAGTTCAGACATGACTTGTGTGTGCTACATTGATATTGATAATGTGTGACTTATATTGCATTGAAAATCCTAGAATTCCCCGTGATGATGATAAGGAATATTATTGGTAAAAAGAAAAGAGTTCAAATAAGATAAATAAAAGAAAGATGAGGTCGCCAAGGATTGCATATTTTGGGAGCTAAAAATATATATCATCACATTCTTGGGGACTAGTAGAACAACCACTACTTAATTCATGTTGCCTGGCCTTCTCCCCGCTTGCAACAAAAAGGATTCTCGAGCATTCTTTCTCTTGTGGACCCCTTTCGTGGTTTGGATCCAGTAGGTGATTGATCTGCAAAAGTATGATGGTTGATTGTGTTTAGCGACTAGTGCTCGTGATAGATGTTGTTTGCACATGGATGATGGTCCTTATTCTAGATGTCTCTCCTACTTTAGTTTCCCTATTGAGTGGTAATCGTTGATGGACTGTGTTAGACATGGTTTAATTTTGAACATGTAATATTTATTGTCGAATTAAGATTATTGCATATTATAAAAGAAATTTTAGTTTTGTCTATTTTGGATTTTGTTGACTGGTCAAATACTCAATCATAAAGTCAAAGGATAGCATAGATGTGTTAGTGTCTCCATTAGGGCATTTTGTCATGTGGCAAGATGTACTTCTAGGAACATTACATGGAGAGTAGAGAAAGTAAAACAAAAATGTCAAAATGAAAACACATAGTTGAGCCAAATAATGAAAGAACAAGTATCCTTGAAGCCCAACATTATATATCTATAAGATTCTAAATGTTAAAGATGTCTCTATCGCATAATTTCAAGATCAATTAAGAAATTGTGGTAATGTAAAACAATTGTACATATGTAGAACATGATTTATTATTATATATACCTGCTTAAAAATATATCAATTGTATTTATTGGTGAGTCAAATTTGAAAAGTAGATATGTGTTGATAAAATTTAAGAGTTTCAGGAGTTATATTTATTGGAAGATTTTTTAAGTTTTGCAAGATACGAAAAATATGAGTATATGTATATATAGTTTGTCATTCGCAGTTTGCTCTATTTAAGTAGGTTTAAATTGAACTTGTACTACTCTCTATTGATCGAAATTCCTTGGATGCTTAATTTTGTAGAGTTGGTATGATAATTGCTTATGAATGTATGTTCAATCATTGGTGTCATAAGAGAATTGGATATCCTAATATATGAATTTATTTTATTATATTATGAGATGAATCATATTGTAGAAAACCACCATACATGATAACATCTCACGAACGTGCTCCACAAGTGGTCGAATCGATGATTCCCGAGGCGTCACAAGGATAAAACAATCTATAGCAACAGAAACTAGTATGATTCAGCAAATAGCAACAGTGGAAACAATTAATTTACATAATACATTGTCATAAAAGTGCATAATGTTAACTTAACCATGTCAAAGTTACATCACTTGCCAAATGGCTCAACATAGTCTTTGAGCTGCATAGCTCGTACATAAGACTTGATACATGAAAATAGAGAAAAAGACCTACTAATGGGTCATACATAACACCTGAATACGTGAACAATTGATACCATGTGCAATCTTATAATCACGAGTAGCACCATCATCCATACCTAAACCTGTTGTCCTATAGGATGGAATGCAGGTGTCCCATGAGCTTTCGAGTATATAATGAAATAACAATAAGGTAAAAATCTATCAAATATGAACATGCATAATTTTTATGCAACAATGAAACAACACTGATTAACTCGTTATATCTTAGACTTTAACATTTAAAATAACAATCAACTGGCATGAACATTAAATAACAATAGGCTTCCTAATGTTCATTATCAATAATAATAATGTTCATGGTAGACTTATCTTGTTTGTTGTCATTTGATAACCGAAAGTTCACCTTGTGACTTCCTTAAGTGGTCCCCATCTAGTCGTTTACATATGAAGCCATCTCCATTTCAATATGACCCTTTCTCATGTCAATAACAATATGGCTATGTGATCCATCAATATTGGTATCAATAAGGTTCCTTGAATCATTTATCCCTAAATCGTCAAATGACAATCCTATGTCCAATTCAATCAATTTATGTGAGTCATTAACAATCGTTGGAGAGTTGGGCACATCATGGTCATCAATATGGTTAGATAAACCATGGGACACCTTGGTCTAGTGGACTTTGCTCGAAGCAATCCACCAATTGTCATTTATGGATTAATACAATACGTGGACAATCTATCTACCAATCCGACTAATATCCTAATCGCACTCCAATATGCTAATTCAATCAATCAATACATAAATATATTAACAATTTAACCTATTACGGCTGAGCGTATAACATATAATATAGGTTATCAATCCATGGACTCAATTACTTAGTTTCTATAAGATAAAATAATTTTGGACTAAGGTCGGTCGATCGAGTAATCATATGGTGGTTGTTCGTCATGAGGGTCGGTCAGACCCCGTCCAACCGACCTTCGCTACTATGGTCATTTGTCGATCGAACCTCTCTCAGTCAACTTGGTGGGTCAGCTTCATTTGACCGTAATCGGTCGAACCTAGAGTCTCCCAACGTCGATAGATAGCCGGTCGATCCTCCTTTAAGATTGGTCGACTGACTGTCGGGATCTAAGTTATCTAAGTTATTGATAACATCAATACATCAACCGATTTTGGTTCAATACATTATCATGCTCAATTGATATAATGGCAATCTCATGGTAAACAATATATGACATATAAAGATCTCAATTTCATTAGCTATCATATATGTTAGGGCATTATTCATACATTTTACATAAGCTGTTCAAAATAGCAATTGAGCAATATAACAACTCAATTCATGTTTCCAGCACATATAACAATCTATTAAATATCACAATGGCACAAGGGTCAATATAGGGATCCCTATACATACCTCAATTGCCCAAATTCTCTCTTTCTCCTTCGTTCTTCCTCTCCTCTTCTTCTTCTCCAAGCATTAGCAGTCCCTTTCCCTAGATTTTTGACTCAATCATTGATCTCATCTTCGATGATTTGAAGTTAAAATTGAATGAATTATCTTGGATTGAGATTTTAGGGCTGAGTTTACAAGGCTTGAAGCTTCAAATGAAAGAGAAAAGAGGCAAGAAAAATCTGGCTAAAGCTTATATAGGGAGTTGACACATGTCTCAAGTCCACTAACTCTTTTCTTTTTTTCTATTTTTCTTTTTATTTATGGTGGGCATTACAAAATATAGATGTGGGTTAAACCCCTCTCTAATCACGTCAATTATTCTTTCCAAATTCTTTCTAATCTTACATAAAGCTTGATAACAATTACTTTGGACTTGCATTTGTAGGTCATCTCTTACTACATATCAACAAGGGAAAAACAAATAAATCTTCCTCTATAAATGACAAAAGAATTTGGAGAATGTGATTCATTGAAGTGCATGTTCTAAATAAAAAGATTATGGAGCTTAATTCTCTACTCTTCATATGCGTTCTTTTCTGATTTCCAATTGGTGAATGTGGATGGTTGATACTCATGTTTGACCTCCCTTTGAGTTGAAAAATAAAAATTTAACATGTTTATTCTTATCAGTTCTTTTTTGTCAAGAAATATGTAACATGATTATCAAACTTAGATATAATCTTATTAAAAAACTCGATTAGAATATAAGTAGAAAACATTTTTGGGTTATGATTGTGCACATTTTCTGTAAGCAGAAAGTCAAGCTGCATTTATCTTTTTGCATTTACTACCAATAGTTAGTTGGTTTAGCAAATAAGTGCATTGAACCATAAACTGAGAGAATTTGTGTTTGAAATCCGGAAATGCAACTATTGAGAGAAGATCTAACGCAATTCACCCTGCATTCATCAGCCGCTAAAAAATAAACCACTTTAACCTTATGTTTTTCTATTGTTCCAGTTGTACTTTTTGTCAAAGTATATTAAGTTGAAATATAATAAAAAGCAAGGTACAATTAAATTTATGTTCAACCAATCACAAAATAAACCAAGCAAATAGGATTATAGAAAAAGTAATTATACTGAATAGTGAACCATGTTTGTTTAACTTAGGACTGACCATACTTGGCTACATCCAATTGTGGTCTGTATAGTCTCGACTTGATGTTTTGATTGAACGTATAAATCAAAAACTGATTTACATGTTCCTTAAGCTCCTTTGGGAAATAATATGCGTTAAATGATCAGATTTACCTCAAATGAGATATGATTTGATATTAATGATATCTGTTTTGCTTTGAATATTCAACTTCTTTTATATGATCATACAAAATATCTTGCTTAAACAATTTGAATTAACAAGGTTTTTAAGATAAAGTTAGAAATTTGAAACTAGATTCAATTTTTCTTTAAATACCCGCTTTAATGCTTTATACGATCCTATCAATTACGAAATATCTTGCTTAAATCATTTGAATTAACATGCTTTTAATGATCTTTGAAAATTGAAACTAGATTCAAATTATTTTAAATGAATGACAATTGATAGTAACATGATTTCTCATCTAAAATAATGCTAAAGAATATTATTCTCTAAACTAGAGTTTAAGAAAAAAAAACATAAAAAAGGCTGGGTGACCCGAAACCCAATCTGTGAACATTCCTAGTTGATTGTTTGTTTAACACATATAAGCCATAAAGTGATTTATACACGCTAAATTTTATTCTTACCGTAGTAATTTTCCAATCAAATGACTGCAATTTCTTGATAGATATCAAAATGCTAACTTTATATATGTAAAGGATAAGTTTAATTAGGAGCTATGACACATTTCCATTTTATACATATATTCTATCTATATACATGTATGTTTTAGTGTGTGTGTGAGAGAGAGATGACAAGAGTTGGAATGCCTACGTTTCTCCGGAAATATTTGTATTTGGACGAGCCCAAGAGTACTTTTACATCGCAAATAATTAAACACAAGATTATGTCGGTAATTACCTCACTTCATTTTGACCTTCATTACTAACCTTTTTACATATGCATATATCTTATAATTAAACAATTAATTCTTGGAAGACACATTGTTTCATATGCATAAATTTGAATAAAGATATGCGTCACTACTTATGTATAACATCAGGCGATATGGGAATTTATTTTTATTAATTTCATTAAGGTCAGCAATTTTGCCAATAGCTTAAGTGGTGACTTTTGTGTTGATTTAATTAAGTATATTTATGACAACATGCTATACTTGGACGGAATGGAACGTCTTTTCAGTGCACTTATTAGTTACAAGTTTGCATATGATAATTTTATTATTATTACATGATTAAAGGAAAGGATATATAAAGTACTTTTTGACATGGCGATTAATTAAGGACCAAAATAATATATGCTCAAGCATCACCTGCTCCGAGATAACTGCGTGCATATCGAAGTGTAAGTCTTCGCCATATAAATAGGTTTATGATTGAAATTTATAGAGATGTAAATAAAACAATGATGTGTCAGATGTATCAAATTGTATTATTGAATCGAATAATTAATTATTTGATTAAATAGAAAAGAAATAAAGAAATGTTTTACGATACATGCGAAATTGGAACGATGCCGAACATGATATGCTCCCCGTAATGCAGTCTTTTTTACTTCACCTAAAATTTGTGCCGTGTGCATGTAGTTAAGCTATGTAGCTTATCTTCGAATGAGTATTGCTAATTAATTAAATTATTTTTCGTATATTTATCATAGAATTGTCATCATTTTTTTTTTACATCGGGATATTCTGTTTCCATTTCTCTAAAAGAAAAATAATTAATGTTGCAAACACAATACGTGCAACCTTCGTAATCTTAGGATTAGATAATTAACTTACACGTAAGTTATGTACGTAAACGGCATATGCTGCCATTGGGCCTTCAACTTACTTAGATTAGACATGCATTAAGACAGCATCTTCCACATTCTTTGCCAATTTATTGTTTAATTCGCTCTCATACTAAGACTGTATTTGGCAACTAAAAAAATAGAATTTAGATTAGAGTTTAGAGGTTTGACTTGGTCAAACCCCTATTTTTTTTATAACAAAGTGTTTGGTAAATTATTTTATAGATAAGCGGTTAGCGGTTGAGTGGTAAGCTATTTTCATTAACGTTTAGCGGATGAAAAATAGAGGTTGAACTTTTATTTTTAAATATTTTATTTATTCATGTATAGTTAGTCAAGAAGATTATTCTAAATTAATTATTATAAATCACATAAAAATTTTAGAAAGTACATAATATTATAAATTAAATGATTTATCATATTGATATATTAAACCTATTTACGTCATTTTATAGTTATCAATTAATTTCACCATCATATATATCAAATATTTTTTTATTATCACCTTAACGAACCGCTAAATATTAATCGCTAATAATTAACCGCTATCCGCTAAATAAACCTCTATCCGCTCTTAAACCGCTATCCGCTTATTAATCCGCTATTCATGCCAAACACAGCCTAAATAGCGGATTGCATTCGTTGCATCATTGCACGATTGCATCATATTCGGACATAATAAAATAACTGAATTTAGCCTTGGATTGCACTTATACATTATTTTCTCAAAAACAAATGTAACCAAGTTACTTATCAAAGAAGAAAATAGTGTATACATAGAACACCCCACAAGGGGTGGATCTAGGACCCTTATAACTAATGACAACAAACATTTTTTTTATTTTATAAATAATAATAATTAATTAATTTAATTTTAAAAAAGTAAAATTTAAATTAAACTGTAAAATCTAATTTATTAAAAAGGGAAAAGGAAATCAAGTGGTAAATATTATTTATATCACAAAAAAATAAGTGGAAGAACCTAATTGATATAGTATAAACTTTTGGTACCTTCATTTGATCTTCATTAACAATTGATTACATTTTTCGTATTACCTATTTTTACATGTAATAAAACATAGAGTTGGTTATCCGAGTATTGTAACATTTGGTGAGTCATTTGGATGATGTTTTGAGCAATTCTTCAGTGTGTAGTTACTTTAATGCTCCAAAAATACATCCTGCCACGTGATGAAATATATTTTTGGAGACACTACGGAGACATACTTACATGGAATAAAACTTGAACTCAAAACATAAACTTACAATTATTACGGAAGACGAAATACAAAAAGGAATAGAATGAACATTGCCGATGCACATATGAGAAGATACATGACAATATGTGAATCCCAATATTCAAAATGAAAAAGTAAAACTTAATGAAATATAAAGACAAATAGAAGAATGAGACTCTATTGTTCATGTGTTGCAATATCATCACGGGCATTCTATGTCGCATGCGCCCCACCATTAATTTCTTACAAAATTTAATTTCAGGAGAGATGTACTCCCGTGAGCTATGAAGCCCAATAAGTGAATAAATCCAAAATAAAGTTAGAAAACATCATATTGCATCATAAAAAGAATGTATCCTATGATCAAATTATGAATTAATCATGGTAGATGAATAAAAGATTCAACTAAAAACATATGAGTAGAGGCTATTGTCAATCATCATTAGATAATATCATTATTAGATCAGTAATATACATCATCATCATCATACATCAAGTGGATCAAAGAATGGACAATGCACCATGTCATGCTTTTGATTCTATATGATAGTTCACTTTACATTCATTGCATTCATTAAATATACTTTATTTTGAACATCATTGCATACTTACATCATATGCATTTTACTTTCATCATTATTACATAACTTACATCATATGTACTTTACTTTCATCATAATTGCATAACATGCATCATCATTTCTTAATTTACCTTTAATGTTTGCCCTTTTTTTATTCGTCGTTACATTTAGTGACTTTGACGGCTTTGAAAAGGAGCGTTCATCATCAGGTTCATCCAAGCTCTCTGAATTGTCAAAGGTTAGTGGTTGGAGCACAAACCACGATGGCGCCCTCTCAAGAGAAGGTTCCTCGGCTCCCCTCCATGCAAGAGGAACTATGTAGTTTGACTGCAGTTACACTATTAGTCCATAACATCACAATAATAAAACATAACTTTACTTTTCTCCCGTCGATTAGCACACAATGTCGTCCTCTTATTAAATGTTATATTTTTTATCTTTCGTATAATGCATAATACATAACAGGTCGATCACAGAGTATAGGCATCATACTATGAACTAATAAAAATCTGGATTCATGTGAAATCTCGTAACATAGATATCATGGCATCATGAACCAATAATAGTCAGGGTCATTTATAACGTAAACATCATCATAATATTAAGAAATAAAATCAGAATTCATATAAAGTCTTATAAATTGAACATCATCATGATATGAATGATCATAGTTCATAGAGAGTCTTATGATATACGCATCATCATAATATGAACCAATAGTGATAGAGTTCATAAAAGATCTTATGACACTATATCTTCATAAAATTAGTTCATACATATTAATGAGGATGATGCATCAGATGATCATAGAAAGTGTTGAATAATATGGAACCATTTATCATGTTTTAGAGATATAAAATCAAATAAATTCTTGAGCATTCATATCAGTGATGAACCATATAGTACGGCCATGATTAAATCATTTAACATTAAGAGTTTACAGTAGTAGCACTGAATGACCCAAAGTCTGATATAAAATCATATTTTCCGGATGAAAGATTATGTATCCATCATATAGATCATAAAACACCTAATTATGAATTTGGAATGATCACATAAGACATGTAATAATTTATTCTTGTAATTACTCTTAAGAGCTAAGAGCTAAAAATATGATTCTTCATAATTGTGAACATACAAAATGATGATAATTCACTTATAACATCTCAACAATGATGACGATGTCAAATACAACTCCTTTGAAACAATTTCAAATAACGTAGTTATTTTCATCTATGGACAACATTGATGTAGTGTCAATATAAAATTTATAGATTAATCCATAGGCATCCATTTAGAATAATATAATTTTTTTTTTCAACTTGGACTCTTAAGGAAGCACATATAAAATTTTCATATTTTATCTCCTTATTATTCATCCTCAAAAAATCCTACAATTTTGTTTGTTTATTTCATATCAAGGACTATGACAACTTAACCTCAAAACATTTATAACTCCTTGTAGAGTTATCATTTTCAGTTCATTCCACTTTCTAATGAAGATCACATTATCTCCTAGACACTTCATAAAAGTATTGTTGAATCTAGGATCCCGAGATTGTTTTGGTGATCACAAATTTGTGAGGGAACTTAGTCTGAACTAATGAACTTGTTGAACTAATTTCTGAAAGACAGATTTTTGAGTTCAAAGCATGATAGGTCGACCGAAGTTAAAGAACATACAACCTATGCAGATAGAAGACATATCAAAGGAATCCTATGTGTGCAGTGGTCATCCAAAGCATATGAAGTGGTCGACCAATGTTGAAGGCAAAGATCTAAGAAGTGAAGTCAAAGACTGAATGGTCGATCGAAGATATTGACAGGACGACCAAAGACAAAGACTAAATAGGAGAGGTCGCCCGATGAAGAACAGTGAGTGACCGATGGTTTCACACCTATAGAAAATAAGATGGAGAACGGGCGGTCCAGGGAGAAGTGGATGCCCAGTGAGGAGACAACCGAAGAGGTGCTTTGGCTGAAGGAAGGAGGAGAGGTGAAGAAAGGACGACCGAAGAACTAAAGATGAAGGCAATGGACGTCCAAAGGTTTCAGAGTGAAGACAGTGGACGATCGGGAGATTGCCAAGGCTGTAGTGGACGTCCGAAGGCTCATGTGTTGAAGCAGCGGACGACCAAAGCTGATGACAGGATGAAGATCGGTCGACCGACGATGGAGTGCGTACGATCGATAGATTTCAGATGAAGACAAAGGTCGTCCGGAGT
>LTAE01008041.1:0-21413 GCA_001647135.1 Pontederia paniculata | reverse complement strand
CCACTATCTCCTCCTTGAGCCCTCCGGACGACCCTCCTCGGTTCAGCCTTTTACACCCGGTCGCTCCTCCTTCATCTTTTGTCGACCGGTCATCCTTTGATCCCCCTTTCTACATGTATACTCCTCCGTTATCGGTCGCCCTCTTTACATCTTTGGTCGACCGTTTATGCTTCTGCTCCTCTTCACATGTATTCTCCCTCTAATGATGGTCGACCGCTTCATATACTTAGGACGCCCACTGCACTCATGTAGTTCTTCTGATATATATTACGCGTGCATTGGTTGTCCATTCCTTCAACTCAAGTCGACCACTACTCTGAACTTGAATATATCCTGTTACAAAAATCAGCTCAACAAGTTCATCAGTAGAGGCTGGGTTCACTTACAAATTTGTGATCATTCAAAATACTCGCGGGATCCTAGATTCAACAGTTCTCTTATATATACCTCATATGATCTTGAGCTCATATATGATTATATATGTGAGTAGGGTTTAAAAATTTGTCATCATGTGATCTTTTAGGCTATGATGAAGAGAGGTCAAAATGACTATTTGGATACCAACAGACTTTTTGGGAGATGCAATAAAGATTCTATATATTTTTAGTAACCTTGATTATTCTTAAGTTTTAATTGAGATAATGGATTGATATTATTTGGATAATAGGAACCAATTTACTTTGATATGCTATTTTAGTTGTCTCTAATGGCAAAGTTGTTGGCTCATTTGAAGATTATATGAGATTTTTAAATTTCTATATGTTCTTTATTATGTTAAGCCATGGAAAAACAAGTTGGATGGTTTTTGTATTCATGTCTCTATTAATAATTTGAGTAGTTATTTTTGTCCAAAAATGATTAAATATTTATGAAGGATAATTACTAAGATCTTACTTGCATAGAATCTAGGATTACCTCAATTTAATATATGTGTGGTATCATTGACATTCTTTCATGTTGTCTCAAAGAATGATATAACTTAATTTTTAAGGAGATTATCGAATAGTGGTATGAATCAAGAAAATCATGACGAATAAAAATAATTATATTATTATTGTTATTGTTATAAGAGTGATTCTTACAAGCGAATTTGAAACAATAGGAAAGTTGTGGAGTAAAAAGTAATATTGATGTTACAATTATGAACTATCAAATTATAGAATGAGAATTATATTATATGATTGTAGAAATTTTTAAAGATCAATTTAATGGATATTAGTTTTGAGAAATTCATACGGAAAGATAGGAAAGAGTCTCTTTCTGAGAACTATAATTATCAAATTGAATAATTATTTTTTGATTTATAAATGAGAATCGAAATTGACGGAGGTAGAAATTTTCATGTATCAATTATCTTGAGATGAAAATTTGACAAATTTCTAAGCAAAGTTTGGAAGAGTACACCTTGAAAAGAAATTAGAGTCTCAAAAAATTAATGTGTGAATGTATAACGAGTTTCAAATAGAAAACATGTCCAATCTATTAAGTGATAAAAATTGGATATTTGGGTGTGTGCTAAAGTGATTTCGTTTGAGATTAGGGCAAGGAAAAAGCTAGGCTTACCGCTCACAAAGTATTAGCTAATGTGATTATTAATAATGCTAGGTACAGGCAGTCCGTGAATAATCAACCTTAGTCACATTATTTTTTCAATTATTAATGTTATGTGTAATAAAAAATTAGCCAGTGTGATATGAAAAAGGATTCACAATGATGATGAAAATAAAAAGGTTAGGAAGGTCCTTACATGTTTCTTTGATTGAGATCAATACTAAACCTATCTAAAATGGAAGTTAGGATTTCGTTGACATGTCGAGTAAACATAACATGATCACAATGTCTAGTACCCATGACATTGAAGGACATATATGCATAAATAAGATTATAATGTACTATGTTCCTTGATGTATTTTTTTTTAACTTAACATTGATCATTGATGTCAAACTACTGTTCAGATTTTATAACTTCTCTTCTTGATTTGAGTTTGGATAGATCCTCCTTTATCCACTCACGATGAATGATCTATTGGACATATGGTTAAAACATGTCTCATATCTTTTTTTTATATCTAGCTAGAAAATTTCCTTGTGTTTATATGTAGGACATGAATTTCTAACCAAATACAATGTATGCTATGTAAATAAAAATATATATATTGAAGTCTAATTTTTCACATATATACACTAAATCATATCGATATTAGAGGTATGTGAATAGTTATGATTAAAAATAATGGCCCATTGTCATATGATGCCTAGAATAACTTAATAGTTTAATTATAAAATGCATAATGATTCTTATGGATCTAGGATATGATACTCGATAAGTAGATATATGTATGAATAATATTTAATATGGAACTGAAGGATGTGAAGGTGGGAAAAAAGATATGAACGTTTCTCGTACATAAGGAGACCAAAGGATATTAATATTGATGTCGGTATGGACAAAAAATTGAAAATGTTGTAGACTATAGTTCATTATTGAGATTGTTTCTAAGGTTGTAAGTGGAGTGGGAGGTTTAATTATTTATAATGCTTGAACGAGAAATTGTGGTATATTCTCTTTTAAATAATTCTTCTGAATCACAACCTTGATAGAGTTTGATTAAGTCATATATATTGAAGGAGTTAGTAAAAGGTAGGAAATATGATTATTTCTCTTATGTGATGATTAGAAAGTAAGGACGATGCATATAGGATGAATATTTCAACACAAATAATAAGAGTCATGGGCACTAAGAATCATTCGAATGTGAAGATACAACTGGATCATGTTGGGATAAAGAGGGCTATATGTTAGCATGTTGATAAATCTTGGAACTATGTCTAGCTTTTAGAATGAATTTTATTTTTAAGGAGGTTATAATGTAACGACCTCAAAAAAAAAAATCAAACTAACATTGGAGGGAAGCATCGCTAGGGGTAAGCCTTTCCGTAGAGCGTCGATAGAGCACAAAAGGGAAACCCATTAGGTGACTCATTCACGTCACCTAACATAGATGCTTTGAAAATGAAACATTGAATCTTCATAAACCTCACCAAATTTATTACCATTAGTATTATTATAACTTTCTTCCGAGAACCTTCCATTCTCTATTTTTCCTTTTGTTTTTTTCCCTATTCTCTCCCTCACGAATGTGTTAATGCTACAACATTAGGAGGCGGAAGAAGAGACGTCGACGACTTATCAAGGACTACGGAACATAACAATGGCGACAAAAAACTAGGATGGCATGAGAAGAAATAATCCTACATGGAAATGGTATTTTTTATGGGATCAAATAGTGGCATTAGAACAATCTAATCTAGTTTTTAGATCAAATTCCAATATTATATTGATCTTTTAGTCTGATTCCTATATGTTTGCATATGAATTGATTGTTTCATAAGTTAGAACAATGAAGATTTATATTAATATAAGATTGTTGCCTTCTTCAATAATTGAGTTTTTTTTTCAAGATGGGCCCTCATTTGTTTATTTCTAGTTATTGTCACTAATTTTCATGTTTTATTATTATAGATCGAATATCCTATGTTTATTTTATTGACTAGATTAAAAAATCATAGTGACAATGTTTGATTATTGGTTGTATTATTGATCACTATGGTTAAATATTGTTGACGCGAGCAAAAATATACATATCGCATGCATCAATTTCATATCATTTTTCATAGTATTTTACATTAATTCATGCATTATATTATTTACTTTAGTTGATTTTAAATTTATGAGTCAAATTATACCCAAGTGTTATTTATGACTGATTTTCAGGCCAAATGACCTCAATTCATGGCAAATATTACAAAGGGGAGAAGCAGCCATGGTCATTCGAAAATATTGATAAGAAACGGGCCTTGTCTACTGAAAACAAATCGTATTCAACTAGTTAATAAAAGTCGCTTCCATTCACTTTCCAAACCGGTCCTTGTTCCACCTCAAAAAGATTGTGTCAACGTTGATTAAAAGTTGTCCATGTTTCACGCTGTGTTCATCTCAAAATGGACACCATCGACATCCTAGATGTTGCCACGTGTCATATTCACAATGCAACACCCGCCGTTCGTGTTGAATTCAAACTCGAAGCTGCACCAAAATGGGCCGTGTTGGTACAAAATGGGTCATTTTGTCTTACAATTAAGACGACGTGCGATCTGAAGGCCCATATCAAGTCGTGTTCAATCAAGACTCTTTCCAGTCATCTGATTCCAGGCCTCACCTCCATTTTTATCCTATAAATAGACCCTTCTTCAGCCATAGAAGAGATATCTTAGATCACAGATTAGACAGAAAATTACTCCTCATAATCTTACAAATTTCTAAAGAGCTGAGAAGTCAACATTGGAAGAGAATCCTAGAAGCCGGATTGAAGATCTAGAAGACGATAGGATTCTGCATATTTTGTTTGTCTTCTATTCTTAGGCTTATTATTATTTTATCTTGTGTTTAGGGATAAATTCTGTTGAACCCTAATTAGTTTTTGGATTGATATTTTCTTAAAGTTTATTGAGTATATTATTAACATTAATCGAAAGATACTATTAGTATTTTGCTCTAAATTAATCGTGTTTAGTTTTCTTCTTGATTTTTGTTGATTATATTTTCTGGCAGAGACAAAATGGATCGTGTTTGTCTAACGCGGGTCCTTTTCTCCTGTATGCCACCATTTCCATTTTTGTTTTGCATGAATTATTTGCTGAATATTTTAATTGAAGGAAAATGCAGACGTGATCTTAACTGACTTACTCGACCGTGCGGAGGAAAATGCAATCGTGATCTTAGCTGACTTGATTGTGTTCATCCAACGCAATTTGTTTCCCTATTTTATATTGGTTTCTGTGGGAGACGCAGTCGTGATCTTAGCCAACTTGACCGTGTTCCCTCTCAGTTGAAGAGCCATGTTTTTTCTCGCCAGGACGCGGGTTGTTTCAGATGCGACGCAGGCCGTTTGCTTCCATTTTCTTGTCTCATTTTCATCGGCCATTTTTCGCGTGTTTCATCACTGAATGCGGACCGTGATCTTAGCGTACACGGTCCATTTTACGTTATTGTTTTAGCCATTTCTGAATTCGTTTGAGTCTTTCCGATCTATTCCAAGAGGTAATTATGCGAGATATAATCTTAATCGTAACCAATTTCTCTGTTGATCAAGTTTTATCTTTTCTTTTCTATCTTTTTCTTATCTAATTTTATCTTTTCTTTTTCCTAATTAATTGAAAATTTTTTAATCGGATTTCAAGATAAGATTTCAGAATTGAAAATTCATCAGTCCTCGTGGGTTCGACACTCATCTCATCATTTTATTATTTGTGCGACCAGTATACTTGCTAAAGTTTTTAGCGTGAGATTTTTTGCATCAAGTTTTTGGCGTCGTCGTTGGGGATTATTTTGATTTTTATTTCTGAACTTTAAGCTATTTGATATTTCCTGAGAAAATCTTTATCTTCGATGGCGAAGAAACAAAAGTCTAATCAATCAAAGCCACAAGTTGAGGAAAAGAAGATTAATTTGAAACAGGTTGAACTTGAGAAGCAAAAATAACTTGATCCATCAAAAGCCTCTTTGAGCGACAAGCAAGAGGATAATCCTTAAGTAATTCAAGTTAGCATTAATCAACCTGGACAAAATGACAACAATGCATCTATTCAAGCTGAATTGGATGCCCTTTCGATGAATCCACTTGCTATGTTGACCCAAATGATGAGCACGTTGCTGTCCAAATTCTCTATACAAGAAGAGTATATTCAAAACATGGAGAACCAAATTTTAAAAATTAATCGGCACAATGTAGAGACTGATGATGTCATTAAATTGTCAAGAGATTCAAGAGTCAAGTTGGAAGATATGTTTAGTCAAGTCATATCTACAATTCAGCAAAAAATTTCTATGCAGGATCAACTTATTAAAGACATGGAAACAAGATTGACTCGATTACAAGATCACAAGAAAGTTATTAATGATCTCCCTCCTCCTCCATCGCCTTCAGAGATCTTAGAAAATTTTGAAGTAATGCAAGCCAAGATTCAAGAACTACAAAAGCAAGTTGAAGATCTATCTTCTCACTTCCAAATCTTTGAAGGCAAAGAATGTGGAGAATCCAACAACTATCAGTTGTTCACGTCACCATCAAAACTCATATAGAAGAAGATGGAGACCACGAAGACTGTATCAGCCCATGACATGGACAATGGAGTGGCGAATGAAGGAGAATATTGAGTATGTCATAGAAAACAGACAAAGGAGGAGCTCGCCTTCAAATAGTTCAATCGTCACATCCAGCTTATCTTATCATTCAAGGTCACAAGGGGAGAGGAGCACACAAGGGCAAGACGGTACTCATTAAACCAGATCAAATTTGTTGAGTTAGAACATGGGGTTGGATATCCACGATAAAATTATTTATCCCCGGTGAGATTGTTCCTAATTCAAAATTTTATTCTGATTTTTCTTTCATTTTTTAGGAATAATTTGAAAATAAAATAAAATAAATAAAAATAAAAATAAAAAAATGGCCCGCATCCGCGGAAATGGGCCATGTGACTCACTAACAATGGTTGTCGTATCTAGTATATTTTTGCAGGTGTTTCGAAACGATCCGTTAGGAATAAAGTATTATTTCATAGGAACATAGACCATGTTTTTCGTGTACAAAATGGCCCAAGTCATAACATAACTTGTGGCAGCGAGCGGTCACATCATGAGCGAACGGTCACGTCAACTCCTCGGATAGTGTGTGCACGCATGCCGTTCCACAGCCACGATTCCCGCGCCATCATTCCCGATTTCATTGTGTATGCTTTAAGCTCCTCGAGTCACACACCTTCAACGCTTCGAAATGAACACCAAGCCAAAATGGATCTTGTCCAGCTTAAAATAGCTCTGTCATTAACTCGTCACATATGTCAACATGCGTGTCGTTGCTAGATGTTCTATAATCCGTGCGTCACCTTGATCGTCGCGCCATCCGCCTGCGTCCACCAATCGCATTAATGAGGTAAATTTTTTTCTATAAAATCACTTGTCCTTTCCTTTCTTCTCCATCTTCAGATCCCGCACTCTTCCACCTGCGTCCACATCAACTCCGGATGCTTCTTCAACTCCGCTCGTGTTGTCCTTCTCCGGCCACACCATCTTCCACTACAACTCCGGTCGTGTCTCTCGAGCACCAGAGCAACTCCACCCGCACTCAACACACCGGCCGCAGCGTCGCCCATGTCTCCATCTCCATCCCCGACACCGGCTGCACGCGCAACCTGTTCACCGCGGCCATCGCCGGCTGCGTTCATCAACACAAATCATCGCATCAACTCCGGATTCGTCCTTTCTCTGCTATGCTCAGCAACTCCGGCCGTGCTCAGCCTTCGACACCGTACTCCCGATACCGGATGTGACTTCATCCTCCGACACAGCCTGGAACTGTCGCGGCTCTTCTTCTTCCATCGCGCCCCAGATGACCAAAACACCTACAACAAACTGCGTAGACAACTTCCTGATAGGGTCCATTTCCTCTAGCATGGTCATTCTCTTCATCTCCGACACCCACTGTTTCTCTTGTCAACGCGGACCGTGTCATCTCTGTAGAATGCCTCCCTGCAGCCGAACTTTAGAAGTAATGGAGGAAGAGGCCTATGCCCAGATGCCAGACTCAAACATGATTCCAAAGTCAGTACACTTTCAGTACATAGACTGGGGGCAAGAGCGATTATACCAGAGGATCAGGCAACTGCCAGTCATCACCACTAAGTATGCTTGCCTCGACACAATGTACCAGATTGGAGTCTATGATGATGTTGTCACGCTTTTGGTCACATCGGTATGGGAGAGTTTTTACTGAAGTAGTGGCCGACTTATGTGAAGTTGACATATGAGTTTTGAGCTCCTTCGAGGCCAATCATATTGACAAACTGACCCCACATAGAGAGAGATCCAGACGGGAGGTGCCTACCATCTCCTTCCGGATATACAACCAGGAGTTTAAACTTACTCTGAAGGAACTCAATTCTGCGTTTGGATTCCCTAAGCTCGACCACATCTTGATAACAGTGAGTTCATCGCCTCTGACACTTTTGGAGATCTATCACAATAGAGGACCAGTTAAAGTTGGCGCGTACCAAGGCGAGCAAGATCTAGAACCCAGTCCTGCGATATGTCCATAGGATCCTGTCCAACACTATCTGTGGTCGAGGTGATAGCGACGGGGCCGTGAATGAGACAAAGTTGTTTCTTATGTGGGTGATGCTAGAGGGGAGACAGATCAATGTCGGTGAATTCTTAGCCTTCAACCTGTAGAAATGCACGAAGAAGACTAAGGGCACTATCATCATCGGCGACCTGGTCACAGCTATTGCAGAACCCTATCGTCTTCACCTTGCAACCCTGTTGATTCTAGCACCATCCCAGATTGATCGCCTCAAGGTAATTCACATGAAGCTTATTACGATGATTCGGGGAGAGCCATGCTTCATTTTCAAGGTCCGCAAGGAGAAGATTGCCTGTAGCACAGTTCTGGATCGTGCCAACTGGTCTACTTTCCACCCTTGGCTATTGAGGATGAGCCCGAGGAGCCAGAACAAACCACACAACCAATTGAGGGGGAGGGCCCCTCATATGGCAGACACGATTACAGGAGGTCCCCTCATATGCTAGGCACGACTACCAGGAGGGTCATTCATATTCCAGGCACGACTATCATGAGGGGTCATCATATAGTGATCCATTACCACATGCCTGAGGAGACCGCTCCACTTCAGAGCTCCCAGAGCAGGTCGTACCCATCAGCTTCACCTACGCGCCTCAGTATGGTTATTCATCATCAGGCTCCTTTGACTTTGCTGTTGTAGAGCACCATGGAGGGGATCAGAGCTGACCAGGTGGAGTATCACCATGCTAACATGAGTCGCCTGGACTATGTGGATCATTCTATCGAGCATCAGTGTTAGCTAGACCAGATGTGGGACTTCATGTAGGAGGAGTGTCGTCGTGCAGAGGAGGAATGACCATCAGAGTTTAGTCTAGATAGAGAGGACGATGCGACGCCAACATGATTATCACCTCAGCCAGGTTCACTTTGGGAAGTGGCCGTCGCCTCCACCATCACCATAGTGATACACTTAAGTTGTTTTCGTTCTTCTTCATTTTCATTGCTATGTGTCTGCATTTTGTTGTTATATCTCAAAGCTTCTCAACATTAAGGACAGTGTTTGATTTAAAGCTTGGGAATGTTGCATAGTCATGCATTTTGTTATCTGCATTTTGTTGCATGTTTGCTTTTATTTGAATGATGTACTGCATTGCATTTTATTGCATTTTGTGAGAAAATTATCAAAAAATTTTGCATGATCTCGTGTCAAACTAACTAACTTACTAACTTTAAGTACTAACTTAAGACGTCTTGGTAGCCTATGAAATTAAATTGTTGTTATTTTTATCGACGATTGCCTTAGTAAATGCTATAGGAAAGAAGTATGTTGCCAAGTAAATTTGTGAACTTTGTACTACATTATTTGTTTGACTGACTTTCATTCATTTTATGTCTTGGTTATAGCTGCCTTTCTATTGAACGCATTAAGTAATTGTTGAGCCTATTTATTCTGAAATATATANATTAGATCCGTAGGAGATTCTTGCTTGGCAAACTAAGACCTGTTGGCCTGGGATCTGCTGATTGAAAGCCAGATACGTGACCATCTTGTGGAATATGGAGAAGCACTAGAGTATTCAAATCACAATTTAATTCGAAATCTTCATTTCAGAACCAAGGTTTGTTTGATCAAGTAAACTCAAGAGGTGCCTCAACACCTATTTCCCTAAGGTCATTTGGTCTGGGAGTCATCAATTGAAAGCCTTCTACATGGACTATCTTGTGTACCCTTATTTGGAGATTAGAACTTAGAAAAAGAAAATTGATAGTTTAATAAAACATTCTTTGATAGCTCAACCCTTACTTGTGTTTTCCACATTAATGCTGCTATATGATTGACTATTTTTCTTTATGGAGCTAGACATAAAATGTTTAAATATGTCTGAGTTCATAATTCTTACAAAACTGGGATCTTTTGGGACTATGGATAGATACTCTGGCGATTCTCGTATAAAAGCACAGCAAGAGAAAAGTAATAGTTGTTAACAGGAAATTTATGATGGATTCTTTTGATTCTTCAACTTTGTCTTTAGTTCTTGCTTGAGGACAAGCAAGTATTCAAGCTTGTTGTTGTTTGATGCGAGCAAAAATATACATATTGCACACATCTATTTCATATCATTTTTCATAGTATTTTACATTAGTTCATGCATTATATTATTTACTTTAGTTGATTTTTCATTTATGACTCAGATTCTACCTAAGTGTTATTTATAATTGATTTTCAGGCCGAATGACCTCAATTCATGGCAAATACTACAAAGGGGAAAAGCAGCCATAGTCATTCGAAAATAATGATAAGAAATGAGTTGTGTCTACTAAAAACGGACCATGTTCAACTAGTTAATAGAATTTGCTTCCATTCAATTTCCAAAACGTTATGTATTCCATCTCAAATATACCGTGTCAAGACTGATTAAAAGTTGTCCGTATTCACACCGTGTTCATCTCAAAACGGACACCATCGACATCCCAGATGCTGCCACGTGTCATCATCACAATGCAACGCCCGCGATGTCCAATGTCGTGTTGAATTCAAACTCGAAGATACACCAAAACGGGTCGTGTTGGTACGAAACGAGTTGTTTTGCCTTGCAATTAAGATGGCACGCGATATGAAGGCCCATATCAAGTCGTGTTCAATTAAGACTCTTTCCAGTCGTCTGATTTCAGGTCTCACCTCTATTTTTATCCAATAAATAGACCCTTCTTCAGCCATAGAAGAGATGTCTGAGATCACAGATAAGACAGAAAATTACTCCTCATAATCTTACAAATTTCTAAAGAGCTGAGAAGCCAACATTGGAGGAGAAGCCTAGAAGCCGGATTGAAGATTTAGAAGACGATAGGATTCTTCAGATTTTGTTTATCTTCTATTCTTAGGCTTATTATTATTCTATCTCTTGTTTAGGGATAAATTATGTTGAACCCTAATTAGTTCTTGGATTGATATTTTCTTAAAGTTTATTGAGTATATTATTAACATTAATCGAAAGATATTGTTAGTAATTTACTCTGAATTAATCCTGATTGGTTTTCTTCTGGATTTTCGTTGAATATATTTTTTTCGGCAGAGACAAAACGGACTGTGTTTGTCTAACAGGGGTCATTTTCTCCTTTACGCCACCATTTTTGTCTCTGTTTTGCACATATTATTTGCTGAATATTTTAATCGAAGGAAAATGCGGTCGTGATCTTAGCCGACTCGACCATGCGGAGGTAAACATGGTCATGATGTTAGCTGACTCGATAGTGTTCGTCCAACGTAATATGTTTCCCTATTTTATATTGATTTCTGTGAGAGACGCGGTCGTGATCTTAGCCGACTCGACCGTGTTTCCTCTCAATTGATTAGTTTTGTTTTCTCTTGTAAGGACGCGGGCCGTTTTAGACGGGACGTGAGTCGTTTGCTTCCATTTTCTCGTCTCGTTTTCATAGGTTGTTTTCTGCATGTTTCATCGCTGAACACGTACCGTGACCTTAGCCGACACGGTCCGTTTTACGTGGTTGCTTTAGTCGTTTTTGAATTTGTTTGAGTCTTTGTGATCTATTCTTAATCATTATCAATTTCTCTGTCTATCAGTTTTATCTTTTATTTTTACCTTTTTCTTATCTCATTTTATCTTTTCTTTTTCCTAATTCATTGCAAATTTTTTAATCGGATTTCAAGATAAGGTTTCAGAATTTAAAATTCATCAATCCTCATGGGTTTGACACTCTTTTCATCACTTTATTACTTGTGCGACCTATATAGTTGTTGAAGTTTTTAACGTAAGTTTTTTCGCATCAAGTGTTATGTTGCGGACAATAGTATAATTTAGTAGCCACTACGGCTTCAGAGGGCTCACTATGACCTTAACAGGACGTGCTACAACACTGCCTGTTGTAGCACAACAATGCGCTATGACAGAACCGTAGTGCATTTGTGTGCTACAATTGTCACCAAAGCACACATGTGCTACCATAGACAAGTTGGCTGCTATAGCCCATTTTTGTGTTTATTAATATTATTTGTGAACCTAGACGAGAAATTAAATTATTTTTTATTTATTAGAATTAATTGGAAATTAAGTAAATAAATTATTGTTTATTTTACTTACTTGAATTAATTAGAAATGAAGCCATAAATATATATATATATATATATATATATTTACTTACTGATTATGTTTATTAATATTAATTTAATTATGTGGTTATGTAGTGAATTATAATAATGATAATTTATTCTAAATTATTCTTATTATTAATTTAATTTAGTGATGTTCTTTTCATGTGAACTACTTTATTATTTCTATCATGATTCAGATAGTATTATTTGAAATCCAAAAATCATTTTAATTTATTTCTAAGTTGATTATTGATCTGAATAATATCAATTTAGTCTCGATAATTTATCGTCATATTTGATTTTATAAATTATTACGATTCATGTGGGTTTTATTATGACTTGAATGTTTCTCAATAATGTCATTGAGCTATCTAACCTACTTATATCATGTTCTTTGAATACATCAAACTCGAAAGATAGGAATAGGCTAATAAAGATGAAAACTGCAATATAAGGGATGTCATGCTTTATCTATGTAGTTGACTCTATCATTACCAATTGCTAGTGGGGGTGGGTAGTACAACTGAAGACAAGGAAACTACACTCTCAGTGAAGGCTAAACATTGTTGCCATTGTTCGTGTTGTGTGGGAAGAATATTACTTCAGTCTCGATAATTTATTGTCATATCTGATTTTATAATTTATTACAATTCGTGTGGGTTTATGTATGACATGGAAGTTTCTCAATATTGTCATTGAGCTTTCCAACCTACTCATATCATTATCTTTGAATTCATCAAACTCGAAAGATAGCAATAGGCTAATAAAGATAAATATCGTAATACGAGGGATGTCATGCTTTACTTATCATTTGACTCTATAATTACCGACTACCGGTGGGGATGGGTAGTGCAACTGAAGACAACACAAGGAAACTATACGGTCGATGAAGGCAAAACATTATTGTCATTGTTTCTTTTGTGCGGAACTCTTCACCCCGTGCAACGAAAAGGATTCCACACATGGTGTGTGACGCATCCCTCCCTACAAAAGGATACTTATCATAGCTTGATCCACACCGGCCTACCGATATATGGTTTTATTATATTTCATGGCATACTCTACAAAGAGGAGTGTTCTTCTACTATAAAAAAATCGAAGAAGTTGAAAGAACAACTTTCATGCTTATTGATTTATTAATTTCTATTGTTGATGTCATCACATCATATCAAACTACAGATCATATGCTAATGTACCTCCATGGTCATTAAGTTAGAAAATATTATGATGGACTATTGATTCTCACCATTACCTATATCGTTTATCGATGATTTCATGATACTCCATTGAATTATGATTAAATTTGATGAATGATCTATCTTGGCATATATGTTATTTTATTGCTACATTGAGTTATTGTTTGATAAAAAATGTTTTTGTTCTAAAATGAATTATCTATGATAATTATTATGTTATTCGCACAAACTTTTCAAAATCATAAAGGAGAGGACTCATTGCATTGATCCTTACAGATACTTGATTTATTACTCAATTGATTGATATTATGTGCGGCGATGAGGCTTTAGTTGTTGTTGTACATGGCTAGGGGCTCCTTTTTATTGTCATTATGTTATGCATCATTTGTCGAACATCGAGTTGTATCACGTATTAGTTTAGATCCTATTTGATGTATGTACTTTGGCATTATATTTGGGAATGATTATTTAATTTGTATCTTCTACACTTATCATATTATATTATTTTATATTTTTGCTAATGTGTCACTTTTCTAGTGCCTATAAGAGATGGTTGGCTGAATTTGGGGGTATTACAATCACTAACCTAATGGCTAGCATGCTTGAAAACTCATGAGTACTGCTTATGGCCGAATTTGAGGGATGTTGCCTTATATATCGGACTTTTTATTTCTCAAAAAAATTGACTCCCCTATATTTTGCATAATCATCATGAATGATGGTGTGTGCAATGACTGGTGCTCATATAATGAAGTTTGCACATATAATTATGATTTGAGTCACGTTAGGTGTCTCCTTTAGTTTGGATTTTATTGAGTTATAAGATTAATTTTGTTTATGTCGGCTTACCGGATACTTACATATGATAGTGCAATTTAATCTTTTCACATTGTTGAAAGAATTTTTTTTATTGTTAAAAATTTATGTATTATTTCGTATTTACATTAACTAGTCAAACAGTCAATATCATAACTAGAGTATTGTACAGATGTGATAGTGTGTTTAACGTGAAAAAGTGTGAATTTTTTTAGGCGTTAAAGTTACCTACAAGTGCAGGCACTTCCTCCCCGGCTGAATCCATCCAAGGAAAATAAATAACTTTCAAAGACTTATTATTTATTTTGTTTTGCGTGTACGTCGTTCAACTTTGATAATCTAAAAACTGTCCAACTAATTCGAAGTCCAACACAAATTTGGCCTTTGCTAGCTACGTGATTCGTCATGAAATGGACTATTCAACACTATGACTATCGGAGATGTCGTTTACGGTATCAAACCTCTTTCTTTGCCTGAATCACGTAGCAAACTCCAATTTTTATTGGAAAAATTTTAATCCTTATTTAATTTCTTGGTCCGGCGGCTACACAACTAGAAAAATATGGTGCGTGGTCATGATCGATGCTTCCATGAAGGAAAGAAAAAAGAAATGAGTTGACAACGAAATGAGAAATTAAAGGATAATATAAATGTCACACGTACGCAATTTTCGTTGTTTATTTAGATAGCATTTGATTTGGTTGGAGATAAAATGTTTATATATATAAGGGCTCTAGGAGCAGAACAAAGAGGATGCAACATATTTTAATCCAAAAACATTTAAATATTATGAAACAGTGGTTCAACAGATGCATTTAGTATATCATGTTTAAATCGTGCAACACAATTAAATTTGTTTTGAATCCATAAAACATGTTATCGGGTGACAATAATAATTTTATGATAGTTTTAAATTTCTCCTCACATATTCATTTGTCGAACCTTTTTTGCGTTAGAAAGGAAGACTGATGGACCTAACATTAAATATATAAATAAAAAAATGAAGAGTGAAAATTAAATTTAAGAATAGTCAATATGCGTTTTTCTTTTAACTTTAATTCAGAATTATATTGGATGTGTCAAAATCAACTATTCCAATATAACAAGAAAATTACAACTAGAATTCTCGGGACAATTGGGACAGCTACAACTACACTTTGATCCTAAAACTTTAATGCATGATCAAAATCTTAAAAATAGCATATAGAGGTTGATCATCTAATTATTATTATTATAAATTCAAATTTCTTTGAATTTTTTAATATATATATATATATTTAAGAGGAGTTATATATATCAATGATTTTTGATATGATATAGTAAAAACTCTTGACGATTGACGATCGTGAATATAAGAGATTCGTCGATATTTTTTTATATAATTTTTGTAATTTTTCTCTCATAATCAATATTATATAAATTTAATAAGGAATGTACTCGTTTGATGAAATTTGTAAAGTTATCAATATGATACTCAATATTTTACTTTGAAACTTTATATATAAAAAATTCAAAATTAGATAACTCTGACCGACTTTGAACTTTGCATCACAGAGGTAGATCTCGTTAGGTCTCGTGACTAACCCTTCTTGTCCCACAATCTTCCGAAAGGACAATACCATCAAACAACAAAACTATTGATTGATTGGTTCAGTTCACTACGAACTCCCGAGAAGATAAATCTTCATTTCTTTCTATTCAAACTAATAATCCTATTAATTATTCGAAAACAAATGAATAAGCAAAAATAGCGTTTTACAATTTTAAAAATATTATATATAAGAGTGTTTTCAGAGTTAAAATCAACTAATATTTCTTTAAGAAAAATATAAAATAAATATTACCAAAAGTATAGTAAAATAGTGTTCATCCCATCAATATGTTTGCCCACAACAAGTGTTGGAAGTATGGAAATAAAAAGAAATATTTAAAAATCAAATCTATTGAACATGACGTGTCTTTGGGTAGATTTGAACTATAAATAGGACAAGTTGCTCACTGCCTCGATAGTTTCGAATTCTCTGGTCGCTCGATTTCTTCTGGTTCGTGTCCCTGCTGCCGAGTTCCTGCTGCTGCTGAGTTCATTTCATTTTCTTGGACCAATAGTTGCACGCTGAGGTGATGATTTTAAGATTCAACAAGCTCTCCTTTTCTTACAGATTGGTTCTATGTGGTGTTTATGGGTAGTTCATGGTCTAGGCTGAACAACCAGTCATGTTGTGCAGTTAGGGATTGATTCTTTGGCTGGTCGGTGGTGGTAGGGATTATGTTACTGTTAGTATTAACTAGCTTTCCTGACAAATTTTGGTGATGCTAAGAAGGAAATGGAAAAAAAAATGGAGTGTTTTAGCTGGTGGGAGTAGAGAATGCTATCATAATTTCCCAACTGAATATCATATTTTTTTTCTTATTCTATTTTTTTGGATTCAAAGCAGATGTTATCTGATCAAAGGGCGGAATTCAGGAGATTGACATTGAATGGATTCTATTAAGTAAATAGTAATTGTTTGTTAAGAAACCCTTTCCGGGCTGTGGGTTTCTCATTCTTTTCTGGATATAAAGATTTCATTTGTTGTACTGAAGGAAAGAGTAGTGATTCTGTGATGAATTTTCTTCTTTGTTTTCTGTTTCAATGTGTTAGAAGAATGGCATTTCAATGCCTAGTGTTTGCTTGCTTTTAAGAGAAGAAGAAGCCCCTTTTCTTTTTTGGGAAACATGTTAGGAAATTAGCTCGTCAGACCTGATAAACATCATGTACATGATGATCCTTCATCTGAAACATTTGGCCAATCGCACGGAAACACTCCTTGGTTGTATGACATTCATTTGAGGTTGAAAGGGCTTGCAGAACAGCAGGCAATCTGTATTTAGTCTGATTCTGGTGGAACAAGTATGATGCTTTCAATTTCATACTGATGATGACAAATACTAATTGCAGCAGCAACACATGAGAAAATAGCCTTTCTCATCTTGTTATACCGAGGATCATGTTAACAAACAAGATGATACTTTAGGATTTCATTTTACTAGTGAAACCATTTATCACTGTGATCGTATATATATTTCTTGCTTTTGATCAGCGTTTGATGAGGATATATGCAGATCTTTGATTCAAATGATGACATGAATGATATGGCAAAGCTTATTTTTCTTTTTTATTATTGACAGCTAAGCAACAAGACAAGATGGCGGAGGAGCAGCATCCTCCATTTGTTCATGGGCCATCACGCATGTTTCATGGATCATCTGCCTATTCACAAGCCATGAATCTCAATTTCCATATCTTGTCAAGATACATGAGCAAAGACATGCATAACACACTGTTTAAACCATACAACAATAGCAATGACAACATTGTTGCCTCATCTGTATTGCCATGCTCTCCAATGCTTGTTCGTGCTCCCAATGAAGAGGGCCTTTCTCGATTTCTTGCCAATTTTCTCATGGGAGCAGTTTCGTCGACCATTTCAAAGTCAGCAGCTGCTCCAATTGAGCGTGTCAAGCTCCTTATTCAGAATCAGGATGCGATGATCATGTCCGGTCGCTTGTCAAAACCTTACAAAGGAATTGGAGAATGTTTCTCTCGAACCATGAAGGAAGAAGGTTTCATCTCGTTGTGGCGAGGGAACACTGTCAATGTCATCCGTTACTTTCCCACCCAGGTTCGACCTTTCTCGATCAATGTTGTTATCTGTTTGCTATCATAGTTATTGACAGTATGATCTTCCATTACTGTTTCAGGCTTTGAACTTTGCTTTTAAGGATAATTTTAAGCGAATGTTCAACTTCAAAAAGGAGAGAGATGGATATTGGAAATGGTTCGCTGGCAATATAGCTTCTGGAGGTGCAGCTGGCGCCTCATCTCTCCTCTTTACATACTCTCTGGACTATGCCAGAACACGTTTAGCCAATGATGCCAGAACAGTTCAGAAAGGAGGTGAAAGGCAGTTTAACGGTATGATTGATGTCTACAGGAAAACTTTGCAATCTGATGGCATCGTTGGACTTTATCGGGGCTTCAATATCTCATGTGTTGGAATCATTGTCTATCGTGGTCTCTACTTTGGAATGTATGATTCCTTAAAGCCAGTGCTGCTGGTTGGTCCTATGGAGGTAAGTTAAATAATGTTTCTTTAGCAGTTAGCTAATATGTATAATATGGAGATGCAATTAACCTGATGGCTTTACCTTAAATGTATAACACATTTAGACCAAGTGAAACTATGCAATTTACATTTATATTGGGAAATCTTCGAGTAATAAAGCTTATCTTCTTGAATCCAAGCATTGCTGACTACATCAAAATTAAAGTTCGTCTGCATGTAATCGGAAAAAAAATGATTGCCTGTATCTTTAATTGCAGGATTAGTGCTAGTTTTGAGTATTTGTTTGAACATGAATTTGTTTGAACAGTTTGCGTAACTTCTGCCTAGATAACAAAATAGACAAGGACATGCCATGGGGATCAAACATTGGATAAGATTTTAAGTTTTTCTTTTTGTTCTGCTTTTTGGGGAGCTATGGTATCACCTAGCTCTCGCATACACACTAGTGCATTTCAATATCAAATTTCAATACAAATAGATGGGATTATACTCTGATCCTTTTCCCTTTCAAGAAAGGATTAACAGCACTAAGTTCTTTATCATATAGGTTCTGTTATCAAGTTCTCATTTTGTTTACTATTATCTGTCAGGACAATTTCATAGCAAGTTTTCTGCTTGGATGGGGAGTCACTATTGCGGCTGCTCTTACAGGCTACCCCCTCGACACTGTGCGCAGAAGGATGATGATGACATCTGGTGAAGCTGTGAAGTACCGGAGTTCGCTGGATGCATTCCGGCAAATCATAAAGAATGAGGGCACCAAATCCCTCTACAAGGGCGCTGGTGCAAACATCCTTCGGTCTGTTGCAAGTGCCGGTGTTCTAGCTGGTTATGACAAACTCCAAATGATTTTCTTTGGAAAGAAGTATGCATCTGGTGGTGGAGGCTAATTTTGCTCAAAGGGTAGATAGCAGTAAATTATGATTGCTGACAATTTCAAATAATTTTGTGTATTCTTTATAGGATTAAATGTAAATGTAGCAATTATATGTGTACCAAACATGTGAGGTGTGAGATAAGGTACATTCAATTTTATCTCATTCAATGATTCATATGATTAATATACGTGTAATATGTTACACATTCATATGATCTTCGAAATACATGGACCTTGAAGTTGCATATTAGACTTTTGTGTAGTTTATACAACGGTCTTGCAATTCCTTGCACATGTAATATGTAGGACCAAAATGCACCAAGAGGCTGAGGTTGCACTGGTGATTTAAAGAACTTAAACCAATTTTTAAAGAACTAGGTATTCGAAAATCAAGAATGCAGGTAATAAATTAAATGGAACAGATAGGGAACAAACTCACCTTGATCGAAGTCCTCGCTCCGAATTCATACACTTTGAGAAGCTAATAGTTAGTTCGTATATCCCTCTTTTTTAATTACGAATATAATGAAGAACTCAGTACCTATTAATCTACGTTACCTCACAAAAAGTTGTTACTTATTTAATTATTAATAATGTGTGTAAGCCAATTGACAATTCAGATTATCATGTCTATTTATAACAATTACTTGGTAATATACATCTTTTTTACTAAAATACCCTTTATGAATATTTTGAAAATTTTATTATCAAATTGAAACTTATAAACTTAGATTATAAATTTATAAATTAACGTATTATGTAATTAGTGTCCTTTAAAATAAATAATAATAATACAATATTTAAAGTTAATAGATATTTTTATTTCTATTATTTATATAATAATTAGTGATATATTTTTATTCATATATTATAATAGTAATAAATGCCATTTATTATTATTATTATTATTATTATTATTATTATTATTATTATTATTATTATTATTATTATTATTATTATTATTATTATTATTATTTGTCTTGTTATTATTATATGATGCGTTTTATTGTGCTATGTTTTATTAATGGACAATTTAGAAGATCAATATGAAAATTAAAATATAAATAAGATTATCATTTGAGTGGTAATCCGGAATAACACTCTCCTATAAGGCAATCTAGATTATCATTTCATAAGCTACTTTTAAGTTCATATTAATAGTAATATGCAAAGATTACTCGTTTAGGAAAATATCTCCTAAGTTTTTTCTTCACTCAAGAGATAAGAAGGGAGTACACAACCAGGATTACAAGATGAATTTATCACTCAAATAAAAAAAGAGAAAACAACAAGGATTCAAATGTGCTCTTTGAATTGATCAAGAATGTTCTCAAGTGGATAGCTTCAAAGTACGAGTCTTTGAATTTATCAGTCAAAGTTAGTTGTCAGGGTGTCATTTTAAGGTTGGTCGAACCTAGTCCTTTTGACCTTCTGATAGGTCTACTCTCACACCCGATCCGATTTCACTTAAGATCAACCGACTTTAAGAGGTTGTTCATCTGACCTTGCCTTGTCCTTCTTTCGACCTATGTTAGTCCCGACCAGCCTAGTGGATTTGTCCACCTAACTTTACCACACTCTCCCGACTTAAGTTAGGTCCAATTAACCTCTTGATATCGTCTGAGACCTTTGAATTTTTTGAATTCTCATTCGTTGGATTATTTGATAGCCTTAGGCCCTCTATTTCCTATTTTGTATTGAGAGCTCATATATAAACTCTCTAGAGTTTGAGTTATTATGTATCTTATATCATATGCTATTTTTTCACATCAAAAAAATAACTATAGCTGCCACCCGAGGACGTAGCCCAGTTAAGGGTGAACCTCATAAATCCATGTGTCTTTATAGGATCTGGATGGCACCAAGAGGGGGGGGTGAATCGGTGTATAAAAAATTTACTCTCTTTTACTTAATCTAGATGAGTTATATCAGCGGAAGCTTGCACATGCAAATATAAACAAACAGAGAGAAGAGAGTAGAGAGAAAATAAACAAGCACACAAACGCAAGATTTGTTGACGAGGTTCGGCCGAACTCCTGGCCTATGTCCCTGCTCTGGACTTCTCGCACCGATATCTCCGGAGATCACTATTTCCTTCTTCAAGGGCGAAGACTCCCTTACAACTTCTCCTTTCTTGCACGAGGACAAGGAGATAACCTCTTACAA
>LTAE01008040.1:0-17787 GCA_001647135.1 Pontederia paniculata | reverse complement strand
TATATATATATATATATAATTTGAATTCTTTGAGCTTGAATTACAAATATATATACCCTAAACTTATAAAATTTATGTATCAAATAAATAAATAGTATATAATTTTTTAAAACTAATAATAAAAAAATAATCATTATTCTAAATTGTTATTATATTTTAATAATTAGTAATAAATTATTACGATATTTGAGTATTGATATATATATATATAGTTTTTTTTTTATTTTACACTAATTGAACTGTCTTTTTAGCTTAAAAATATGTACGATATTTGAGTATTGATCTAAGCCATCGGTTTAAAGCATATTTTTGGAGAGTAAACAAAGTCTTAGCACTAGATTTAAAAAAAAATATTGAAATTCTAAAAGCTAGCTTATTAGAAGGTTGTGTCCAATATATATTATTTGGAGTCCCAAGGTTTATGTAGTTTTTTCTTTCATAGTAATATGTTTATGTATTGCAATTGTCAAATAAAATATCTTTGTCGAAAAATATTTGTGATTGATCTTGTTAGGAAAAAAGATCTTTTCCTCTTAAATAAATTAGTTTTGAAGAAAATTAAAAGGATCGTCCTACAATTTATTTTCACTTAAATAACCATCACCTATATCTAGTGTAGTTCATGTCTAATTCACAATTCAAATTCATCCTATGACTCATAAGCTAATAAATTAAAATTACATATAAAGATAAAATTTTCAACCAGTAAAATAACAAAATTACATTAATATCATTACGGTACAATTCAGTGTTGCAATTATATCATGAATTAATATACGACCTTCAAATTAATAAAAAATAAAAAAAATTACAAAATATATATAGGGTTGTACTTTATTACAACATTTTCCTCCTTATATTTGTTATCTATATGCTGTTGCCCATGTTTATTACTTCTGAATATATGTTATCTCACATTACACTCCGTACAAGTATTAATTCTGATATATTGCTGCCGACGTACTTTTAATTTATCCACCAGCAGCAAACTTTTTAATTATTAAAGCACTTGGATATATTATTATTATTATTATTATTATTATTATTATTATTATTATTATTATTATTATTATTATTATTATTATTATTATTATTAGTTGGCGTACATAATAAAATAATTTGAAAACTATTAACAGGTTGCAAAGTTAAGATTTTAAAAGGTTGCCTTTTTGTTAGTTCATTATCACTCTACTTATCCATCTTGAAACTAATTTTTTTAAACATTTCGATGTCAATTACAGTAGCAATATATAGAGCTCTTACTAATTCTAGAGTATTAAAGATAAACATATAAACACTTATTCTTCGTTTTATCTCATTTTAAAATAGTATTAACGAGTAATATATCGTGGTAACACCCTATTTTTTTTTCATATACACTAACTACATTAGTCGACTAACAGAATAAGACTATCTTTTGCAAAATTAGCAGTTTAGTCTCGGGTAAAATTAGCACTTTAATAAGTATGTTTGGGGAGAAAAAAGTAATTAAGGAGAGAGAGGAAGGAATGAAGAATTTTTTTTATTCTTTATTCAATGAGAAAAATATTTTTTATTTTTAATTTTCGACGGATAACTATTCAAAGAATAAAGATGTTTATTTCATTGAATTCTTTTTTGAAGTTTGAGTTTAGAATAAATTATTCTGATTTTTTGAAGACACTATTGTAAAAATATATTATTCGTTAAGTTAATATTTTTAATGATAATTGTTGTCATTTGTCTTTTTTTAGGGGTAAGGCATCATGTTTGACAAAATAAAGTAGAATAAAGCTCTATTCTATATTTTATTCTCCAGCAAAATAGAACTTTAATATTTTCTAAAAAAATATCATAATCCATATAATTAATATTCTTAAATCATTATATGGATTAAACAGAGATATTTTTTCCATCGCATAATTATTTTATATTTTTCACATTATATTAAATTATATATCTGTTTTTTTAATAAAAATACTAGCGTGGATGGGAAAAAAACTAACAAGAAAAAAAGAGTTCTTGGGTTTTGGTCACCTAAAGATAACTTTAATCACTATATTCATCTAGTCTTTAGTTATCTCAGAACTTTTTATTCAACAAAAAAATATAAAACTAATAATCAAATCATATATATATATATACGTATATTTAACAAAATAAATAAAAATGATGGGACAAGTGCCCTCGTCTCGTTGAACATTCTCGGCAACGATGAGGAGTTGCCTTTTATTTTTTAAAAAAATCATTAAGAATATAAAGATAAAAGATCTTTCTTTAGATTTTTTATATTATTAATAACGCATTTAAATATAAATATGATATATGAGCTATAACTTGTTTTAAGCATTTTAATTTCTTTAAAGGAGTGACATTGGATAAACGATCTGACTAGTTAAGGATAGTGACGCAGAAAGGACACGATTGATGGTGCACATCGAGAGGCAGACCAATGGACCCAACCCAATATCTAAATCTAAACTTTTAACTCTAATAACTTAAATAACACTATACTAAGTTGGAATTAATGAATTAATAATTAATAATAATTGACATAACTGATTAATGAGATTATGTTATGAAATAAAAATAAATTAGTAATCTAGAGTTCTATTTCAGAGACATCATCGTTGATCAAGAATTTTCTTTCGTCGCATTCGTCCGACATCGAATTAGTTAAATGTTAATAATTTTAAAATAAATGAATTATCATGTAATTAAAATTATCGTAGATGCTAATATTTTACTCCCTCACCCCCACCCACACACACCAATTAATGCTCACCGAGAGATTTAAATTTTACTCGTTTCAATTATTAAACTCAGCGAGTCTGATATTATTATTTATTGTCTGAACAATTTTGTCTCTTAATTATTAACTTGTTCAATTTTGAATTAAATCAAAATTACTTCAACTCTCATAATATAAATATAAAAAATTGCTCATTCTAATAGTTTAAAATTTCAGATTTACTGAGAACACATATATTCTAATATTATATACATATATATAATTTAAGTTTTAATTTTTTGGTTGTTGTGGGGTCGATATAGATGAAAGAAAATGTTAGCAAAAATATGTTATCTCGCAAGTTGGGGGCGTACAATCACAAATTGTACCTCCATGTACCCTCCATAGAAAAGGTAAAATGCTTCCTTAATTTGACAACTCACGCAATTTTGCTGGCATTTCATGGGTTAAAGGGACACCTAGGCCCTATTTGGGATAAAAATAAAAAAAGTAAGAATTAAGAAGAATATTTTTTTTAATTCTTGTGATAAGAATAAAAATGAAATATTCTTTGTGAAGTATTTGGATGAATTAATTTGTATTGTCAATCGATCGCCCGCACTCAATTTGCGGTAGACCACTCATCCGTCTGCCTTCTGCTTTGGTCGTCCACTGTCTCCACTTTGAGTTTTCTGGACGTCCACTCTCAACTTTGGTAGTCTACTGGTTGTCCATTCTTCACCTCGGGTGACCACTCAACCGCTTGCCTTCTGCTTTGGTCGTCCATTGTCTTCACCCTGAGCCCTCTAGACCTTCACTCTCAGCCCTGACAGTTTACTGGTTGTCCGTTCTTCAACCTCGGGCGACCACTCATTCGTCTGCCTTCTGCTTTGATCGTCCACTGTCTCCATCCTGAGCCCTTTGGACGTCCACTCTCAGCCTTGGCGGTCTACTGGTTGTCCCCTTTACATCTTCGGTCGACCGTTCATGCTTCCGCACCTCTTCATATGTAAAGGGGACGACCACTGCACACATGTTTAGTAGTGTCCGCCTTTGATCGATCGCTTCATATGCTTAGGACGACCATTGCACACATGTAAAGGGGACGATCATTGTTTAGTAAAATAAGTTTTGTACAAAATTAGTGACAACAAAAAAATGTTTTTGCCATCAGCAAGAACAAATTATTCTTGTTTTAAGAATTAAAATAGGTGATTTCATCAACTTCAAGGTGGTTTCACTTTTTAGTAGAATTATGTTGTTCTTGAGGTGTTTAAGAAAAAAAATTAGAATAAAAAAATTATTCTCCTCTAATTCTCATACCAAACAGACCCCTAATACCCAAAATTCATTTTCTTCTCAATCTTACACGAACTAAATTTCTAGCCAAGTGAAAAAAATATATGCTTCTGTGCTTATTAAATATCTTTTTGATTTTTAAACTCTATTTGTATAAAAATAAAAAAAGTAAGAATTAAGAAGAATATTTTTTTTAATTCTTGTGATAAGAATAAAAATGAAATATTCTTTGTGAAGTATTTGGATGAATTAATTTGTATTGTCAATCGATCGCCCGCACTCAATTTGCGGTAGACCACTCATCCGTCTGCCTTCTGCTTTGGTCGTCCACTGTCTCCACTTTGAGTTTTCTGGACGTCCACTCTCAACTTTGGTAGTCTACTGGTTGTCCATTCTTCACCTCGGGTGACCACTCAACCGCTTGCCTTCTGCTTTGGTCGTCCATTGTCTTCACCCTGAGCCCTCTAGACCTTCACTCTCAGCCCTGACAGTTTACTGGTTGTCCGTTCTTCAACCTCGGGCGACCACTCATTCGTCTGCCTTCTGCTTTGATCGTCCACTGTCTCCATCCTGAGCCCTTTGGACGTCCACTCTCAGCCTTGGCGGTCTACTGGTTGTCCCCTTTACATCTTCGGTCGACCGTTCATGCTTCCGCACCTCTTCATATGTAAAGGGGACGACCACTGCACACATGTTTAGTAGTGTCCGCCTTTGATCGATCGCTTCATATGCTTAGGACGACCACTGCACACATGTAAAGGGGACGATCATTGTTTAGTAAAATAAGTTTTGTACAAAATTAGTGACAACAAAAAAATGTTTTTGCCATCAGCAAGAACAAATTATTCTTGTTTTAAGAATTAAAATAGGTGATTTCATCAACTTCAAGGTGGTTTCACTTTTTAGTAGAATTATGTTGTTCTTGAGGTGTTTAAGAAAAAAAATTAGAATAAAAAAATTATTCTCCTCTAATTCTCATACCAAACAGACCCCTAATACCCAAAATTCATTTTCTTCTCAATCTTACACGAACTAAATTTCTAGCCAAGTGAAAAAAATATATGCTTCTGTGCTTATTAAATATCTTTTTGATTTTTAAACTCTATTTGACGTAAAGTATTTTCTTTAAAAAAAATTATTTCATCATTTTCTGGTATTTGATAATTGAAAAATAATTGCTCAACAAGAAAAAAATGATAAAAAAAAGAAAGTAAAGCTTAGAAGAATTACTTATTTTCTTCAAAATAGAATTTACTTTTTCGCACAAAACTATCTTATTTCATATTTTCAAGATCTTTTTTTTATTTTCAAAACATATGCTGAACTCACAAAATAAACTATTTTTTTATTTCTGAAGAATTTATGTTTTAAAAATATTTTTATCTAAACAAACCAAGAATTGCACTAATTACATTTTTATCTGTGTGAAAGGAAAAACCGTTAATATATGAATTTATGCTTATTAAAGATTTTTAAGTTGTCTAGTTTAACAATATATTATCACAGAAAATACACACGACGAATCTTCCTAAAACGTTATTATTTTTGGTCGAATTATATGATTATATTAGACAATCATGGATTTATAATTATGTATTGTTTAGAATAAAGTACCACACAAAAGACATCCATTTCTAATAATGTAGTTAATTTTATTATTCGGAGTTTGGACAAATATATATTGACAAATAACACGTGTCCATATCCATTTACTTGAAAAAAGACACGTGCCTATAAATTTAGCCGACATAAAACCTACAAAAAGTAGGTCGATGACCAGGTCCCGACACGCCGTCTACTTCATGCTGCTTAGATATATTATTTAACGGGTTTATGATGAACTAATTATCATAAAATAAAACCATGTCAAATAGCTTAATTTCGAATTATAAACTCCCTTAATTATTCCAAAATTCATTAAGATAACATATATTATTTTTCTCATAATAATAATAACATCGAAACAATTGCAAGATTCCTTGATATAGTCTTGACAAAAACATTAAACTATATATATATATATATATATATATATATAATATTCTAATTATTTTTTTATCACTTCTCATTTGTTCCATTTGTTTTAGTTTGTTCTAATCCTGACTTTTTATGTGACTTTATATTTTATTTATTTAGCTATAACTTTACTTATTGTTGTACTATGTACTTAAAATTGTAAAAAAAAGAGAATATATGATATTAGTGGAAGATTTTTATAAATAAAAAATTAGAATATTTTAGATATACTCTCGTGAATTCTTTTTATGTCCTTTGTTTATGAATATTTTTTCTTTGTTTACATCGATCATTAAGATTTTAGTATATTAAAATCTCTATGTTAATCTTTTCTTTTCGCTTATAATTTTATTATTCTGATTTTTTATCGATCACATGACACTATAATCCTTACAAGTTTATCAATACTCATTTTTTTTTAAAAAAAATTATATTTGACAAAAATAAAATAATAAATTTAGAAAATTAGATTGAAAAAAAATAAAGTTAACATAAAGGTTGATGTCTAAGGTAAATATAAAATGTTTGAAAAGATAGGCAAGTTTGGAAATAATTCAATTCCACAGAGGTTTGCGGGTAAAAGCTAAAACTTGCCCAACTGTTAAATATGATAACAGTAAAAATATAAATATGTGTAACATTTGAATAATTGAGTATATGCCATAGGGCATATTCTTTTTTCTGCTATAAATGCACTTTATAAACATAATATCTTACACCTATTACCTACACTATAGTAATTTAACGTAAATGTAACTTAGATGCTCTTGTTAATCTAATGCAATTATCATTTATATAATTATTAACATGTACTTAAAGATTAATCCTTCTCACAATAATATCTTTAAAATCTGAATCCGAACCTATGAATCATAATCATTAACTCAGTGCAATTACGAGTAAAGCCAACTTCACTTGCTCAAGTTGCTCAGAGCCGTCTCTGAATACTAAGGTTATCATACGAAGGAAAAAGGTACGATGTGATCATCCAAGGAATAATTGGATCTCCAAGTTGCAATTGGTGGTGGTGGTGGTATGTAGCAGGTGTAGGCGGCTAACTAAATGATGCAAATGTTGAGAACTTTGTGATGCTTCCCTCCATACCGAGTGGTCACGCCACAATGTCTTTTCTTCTAACAATCACTCTCTTGCTGTCTTTTTTGTGAGAGAGAGAGAGAGAGAGAGAGAGAGAGAGAGAGAGAGAGAGAGAGAGTAAAAAGAAAGAAGAAATATTATTTTTCTCTCCTTAATTATTAAGTTATTTTACTTATTCCCTTAAACTTTAATATACATTTACCTTTACACAACTTCTCAAACATCCACTTTAACCAAATGTTTAATTTTTTTTTATTTTCGGTTATGCAATTACCTTTTAACCATTATTCAATTTTAACTTTTAAATTTTAAAAAATGGGACCATCCTACACCTTATCTTCTTCACAAATCATTTAGATTTGTATTTAAAATTAAACTAAATAAAGTAAAAAAAGGTAAATATATTGTAAAGTTTATGCAATTGATGTTAAGTGAAAGTGTTTAAAAAATTGAGGAAGGTAAATGAGTAAAATTAAAGTTTAGGAGATAAAGTGAAAATAAGCAATAGTTTAGGGGAGGAACATGAACATAACTTAAAGAATTCACACTTGAAAATCTTTTGATCTCACATTGAAGAAAATAAAATAAAACTATATGCACAAGACTTGACTCCTCGGATAATCAAATACATAACTTGAACCTTCATGATCAACATGCAGAAACTCAAAATGATTTCCAACACAAATACGTTGAAAACCCGGAAAATATGAAAAAGAGAAAAAACTATTAAATTACAAAGGAAAATAAAGTTAAAAGGTCTATCCGAGATATAATTAGGCTGATGTGAAATGGGCCTTTTAGTTATAGGTTCAGGTCCAGAGAGTTATTTTCTTTGTGTTTTCCTTTTACCTTTTCTTCTTCTGGATCATGATACGACAAGGCTAGCTTTTCTTTATATATGCAAATCATAGCTTTTGGGCTTAAGCCGTAAAAATAAAAGTGGAAAGAAGATTTTAAAAGATAACTATCTTTTTTTATTTACAACAGACTCATATGTCATTATATCATAATAATTTTATTTTATTTTTTTATTATCATTTCAATATTCGCGAATAATCGGATACACATAAAATTTTAGTGGCGACATACTTGACACATTTTTCACGGAATGAGTACCGGATCATTATTATCTTGGCTAGTCTTTATGTAGTCCCGAGTCATAGGTCTCAAATTTTTTAAATATGAGGTATTCAAACTCAATACATGTTTTCAAATTCTTTCATTCACCATTTAAAAGATCATCACAAATATTTTTATCTAAAGTCTAATGTCTCATTTGGATAGAGAGAAAAACAAAGAGAAGAAATATAATAAAAGAGTTTTTTTACACTCTAATGTGTCATTTAACATTTGTTTTCTGTGTTTTAATCCCAAGTCCATCGATCTTATAAGTTCATCCACTTTGATATGTGGCGTTCATCGAAAGTTTTTTTTATTTCAATCTTGATCGATTGTTCTTTATAACTTATATGTTTTGATCTCAAGCGTATGTTTTCTCCGTTTTAATGTCAGTCACTATCTTATAAGTTGTTTGTGTTTTGATCTGTGTCGTTGATTATTTATCTACTTTAATCCGGACAATTCATTCTTTATAGCTTACAAGTTATTATCGCAACCATCCATCTCAATCTAATATGTTTTAACCTCAGCCACTCGTTTTTAAGTTGATTATTTTAATCCAGTTGTTCATTATTTTTGTTTTAATTTGGATTGCCCATTCTTATAACTTTCATATTTTCAATCTGCATCACTCATTTTATAGGTTTTAATCTCGGCCTTCTCTTTTAAGGTTATTATGATTTGATCCTCGTCGTTCATCTTTTATAGTTCGATCAAGTTTCTCAGTCTTTTTTTTCTCTTCTAATCTAACTATCTAAGACATCTTATCTATATTTATTTGATCGCATAAGCCCTTTTCTCTGGAAGCCTACTAAAGTCTCAGCCCATTAATCCTCTTTCTGAGTTCTTTTCTTTTTTTTTATCCAAAATTTTGAAATATTTTTTCTAATATCAAAATTAAAGGCTATTTTCTGAATTATTTTCTAATATATTTTGAAGTTTAAAGCCTAATTATAAAATTATATTTTCCAAAATATTTTAATATTTTGATGATAACAAATTATAATGAAAATACGTTCACTAATAAATTATTTGCAGCATGAAAAAGACAGTGATGCATTCAACAACATGAAGAAGAAAATCCAAATAAATTTTTAAATGAGCATCAAAATTGGATGAGCAACATCACATGGTTGGTTGAACCTAATGAAGTCGGAAGAGGTAAATATAAAAGGTCGGTCGAACCTTGGACATGTTTGTCAATATCACATGGTTGGTTGAACCTAATGAAGTCGGAAGAGGTAAATATAAAAGGTCGGTCGAACCTTGGACAGGTTTGTCAAACCCAAATGGAGTTAGAAGCGAAAGTCAGTTAAACAATTCATGAAGTTGGTTGAACCCAAGAAAATCGGTTGAAGTGCTCATCAAAGTGGTCGAACCTTGCACAAGTCGGTCTGACCAAACATACATCAGTAGTGAAAGTCGGTTGAAGTCATCAAGAAGTCGGTCGAACCAGGATCGATCGATTATATGCTGACAATGCATAACAGCTAGTCTTTGTTTTCAGGTCGGTCGAAAGGGTCGATCGACCTTCGCTTGATGAGTCTAACAACTAAATTATGGGTCAAATTAAGTGGAAAGAGGGTGCAACAGCCATATTGAAAATACAAAGCTATATAAAATATTTTTGGAGGTTTCAACTATAGCAACTAAGGAGAATTCACTTAGCAAGTCTCTAAGAGCATCAAAAAAGCATTTTGAGCCAGAACTTGCAAATCTTTTCTCCACTTCTCTCATTCTTAAGTGATTTTATTTTGTAAAAGAGAGATTGAGTGAGAAGTCTTCTTTGTAATGTTGAGTGGGAGCTCCTTCTAATAAGATGTTTGGTCTTGCCTCTTGAGCGAACAAAAGATTAGAGTTGTAAAGGGTGATTCTCCCTATATAGAAAGAAGATTGATAGCGGAACTTCAAAATTTTCAAGGCATGAGAAGTCGGAGCGGAGACATGGGCCAAGGAGTCGGACTGAACCTCATCAACAAATCGTGTTATTGAGTTTGCATCTTTATTTTTACTTATTTATCTTATTGAGTTCCATTCTTATTGTTGCTATTCTCTTGATTGTTGTGAAAAAAAGTTTTCAAAGATTTTATTATACCAATTCACCCCCTTCTTGGTACCAAGCGATCCCACACCGGTTGGGCCGTAACACATTGGGTTCAATCGTATGGTTTGGTGGCATTGTCAAAGGGGTATAAAAGCAATCATTAGGGTTTATGAAGCACAAGATGAATTTTGGAGAATTTTGGGGGTTGTTAGGTTTAAGCACATCTTATAAGATGAAGATAATGTTTATGTGTTGGAATTTGAATTTGTTATGAACTTGGATGTTTAAACTCTTTATTTTTTTTGTTTCAATGCAATCTTTCCTTCTATTTGTCTTCTCCATCTCCATCATGAGTAGATAATCACTTTTGTTTTAAGGTTAGATGATATTTAGGGTTAAGTGTCTGAGTAGATGATGATACATGTATATGACTCTTTTGCTTAGTGAATAAAATGTGAAACTTATATAATGTTACTATCTTATTTAGGTTAATTTAGATCATCGAGTGATGAAAATTGTATTGAGCAAAGCATCACTAAACAAGATATATTTGTAACTTCTAGAAATGGAATTGCATTATGTTGTTCATTGGACTCATGCACTAAATATAATTAGATTATTAATGTGAATCCATGAAAGTGTCTTCCTTAAGATTAACTAAAATTATGTTACCTTGAAAGGGGAACTCATGAATTGTCGAGTTGAACAAGAGTCTAATACATGTTGAGTTATTATCTTAAGCACATATAATCCTAGATAGATTCGAATTCCTAAAACATATTTCTCATATAGATTTTCCTATCATTTCCATCGTGTCTTCTTTATCTTATTATTCTTTTTAATTAATGTTTGCTAGTAGTAATAGCATTTTCACATTTAATATTAATCATTTAGATGACGCCTCTAATACTTGACACATTCTCTATGAGATCGATTTTATTATTACTATGCAAGTCCCAATATGCTTGTGGGAATCTTGTAAGAAGTCCAACTTCATGGGTCTTATTTTATTACATAAATTTTCAACAAAATATAAAATTGTTAATAATATTATCTAAATTTCCGCTAAATAAACTAGCTAAACAAAATTAAAACTAAAAATAGCTAAACTTAATTTATTGAACTAAAATTAACTAAATTAATTAATTAAAATTAACTAAACATAAATAACTATACTACACAATTAATATGATCATAATTTCTTTTTTGAATTTTGCTTATGGCACTGTCTTTCTTAATGTCGTTGGTGGGTAGTGGCGCGGCTGAGGAGGGCGCGACCCTCCCCTAGTCCCAAACCTAGGGTGGGCGAGGGGTGGGTGACACCCTCCTCCCTCGACCCACACCTCGTGTGGCCGAGGTAGAAAGGAGCTGCCCTCTTCCTTAGCCCCGCCACTGCTAGCGGGTCGAGGGAGGAGGGCGACAACCTCTTATTGTTGATGGGCTAAAAAAAGTAAAAAAAAAGGAAAATAGAAGAAGAAAAAAAGAGAAATGAACTCATTGTCGAAGCGTAGGAGAGGAGAGGCGAAGGCGGGAGATCAGAAATCAAAGAGAGGCAATAGTCGACGATCGGATTTCAAAGGGTGGCAATGGTCACTCAAAGGATTTAAGGCATAAAAGTACAAAGCCCATCCGGGTTTAGGACATAAGAATTAGCAACGAAAATATTTTATCTAATCGATCATTAATTTATTATTATAGTATTGGGTCTAGGCCAACTTTTAAATGCAGCAATGGATGAAACACTATCATAAACCGTCCATAATATCGATCGAAATGTATAGAGTTGAAAAATCTTTCGATTTCACACTTGTACAAAACTTGACTTCTAAGATTATCAAAGTTTTACGGTTCTAACCCAAAAAAGTTCACAAAAAAAAAAACTTGTCATGATCCAACATGCAGAAACCCGAAATGATTTCACAACACAAATACATGGAAATCCCGAAAATATATAAAAAAGAGAAAAAATTACTAAATTGTATAGGAAAATAAAGTTAAAAGGCCTAGCCGAGATATATTTGGCTAATATGATGGGCCTTTTAGCTATGGGTTCAGGTACCGAGAGTTCTTTTCTTTGTTTTTCTATCTATCTTTTCTTTTTCTGGATCATTATACGACAAGGCTAGCTTTCTTTTATATACGCAAGTCAGCTTTTGGGCTCAGGCCGAAGCAGCAATAAGTGGAAATAAAATTTTAAAATCTAACTATCTTTTTCGATTTACAACGGATTTTTATATAGAAAAAAGATGAAGGTGCTATTCATTTTTTCAATCATAAGATATTAAATTGACGACAGATATTAATTTTTTTTTAATTTTTTTATTCATCGTATACTTAATATTTTATGACTCTAGGTGATGCTCCCTAATTAAATCGAGAGTATTTTCATTGAACCCTTTTATATATCACTATATCACATTTTTCTTATTTTTAAATTTTTTGGTCGTCAGCTTAGTATATTGGCAACACTTTCCTTAAAATCCGTCAAATTCCGATGATTGTATATTATATTGGCAACATTTTTCTTAGAGTAAATACTGGACTACTATCATCACAACTAATATAATGAAAATCTTCAGATTCTTTCTTGTTTATCATTTAAAAGATCATCATAAACATTATAATTTGGATAGAGACTGAGCTAAGGAAAGAAATTGAATAAAGTATTTTTTTTTCATTTAAGATAAGAATATCAATGGATGAATCGAAATAGAATACTAACTTCCATTCTCATAAAAATTAAAATGATTAAATAAAATGTTTTATGTAATCAAAATCTAGATCTTAGATCGTAAAAATATCTTAGGAGTTAAGATATAAAGTTTTATCTATTAATTAAATATATATTAAATAATAAATATTTTTTACAAGTTCATAACACTCGACTCTTAAGTTGTTCTTCAGTACGCACAACTTGATCACATAAGTAAAAATTGAATGCGATGTAAAATAACTACTGTTATGATTAATATAAATCCTAGAAAAAAAAGTTAGGGAACCAAAATATATAACAATAAACTAAAAAAAATTAAAAGTGATCAAGATTTAAATCCTAACTCTAAATAGTAATCAAAATTATCTATCCACTAATTAAATATTTATGATAATTTAATAATATTTATTTTATTTAATATATATATATATATATATATATATCGAAAAGTTTGGGAGATAAAATTTTACATAAATTAAAATAAGACCTTACACATAATATATCTAAAGTAAGATTGTAATCAATTAGAGATTTGAGAATAGTAAAAAAAAACTTAAAATATTAAGATTTTAGACTTAGTAGTGATAATCTCGTAAAATATCTTATGTAGATCACTTATTGTTGGCTGGTGGGACGAATTTAAGGGAAAGAGTGCAATGTTTGCAAGTAAGCAAAAACGAACCCGGCAACTTGAGTACGCAAGATGGAGCTGAAAGTGTCAGTTTAGAGATAAATGACACAAGAAATTAATTGAGAACCTTTAATTGATACTAGCTCTAAATGAAACCAGCAACACATGTCATCTTCCACTATATTTTTTTCTGTTGTCTACACAACACACGGATGCGTGGCACTTGATAGTAGTCACTGTGACACAAAGTTGTTTGATCGAGTTGAAGGTGTGCTACTATAAAGAAGAAAACAAAGTGTGATGGGTTTGATTAATAAGCCACTGCAAACATTGATGGAAATGCTGACAAAGAAGCAAACACTACAAACTTCCGTTTTAATTCTAGCAAACCTTTTCCCCTACTTTGCAATAAACCATTTCATGTCAGTTTCATCATGGTGTGGTAACCAAAGGCCTTAATCACTCTACAAAAGCTGGTTAGTAATTAATATAAGATTGATGATTTTACGTGACTCTCTTCTTTGTCCTGGCCAGAACGTATATAGGAGCGGAACTCACCTATGACCTACCACTTCATTGAAAAAAAAAATAATTAAACCCATCTCTATGTAAATATATAAAGTTATGAGTATTTGGTTCAAATAGTGAATCTCATATTTAAATAAAAATATATCCAAATTTAAGTATTTTCACGAGTTTACGTGCACATTTTTCTCATAGCAAAGGGAAAAAAGAATGAGTTTATAGAAGGTGTAATCAATAGCAAAAAATAATGACAATGTGCAATAAACGGTTCATTGACAACTTCAAAGATATAGACTATGTATCTCTTTGTTTTGCTTTTTTCGTTAACTATATTAGGGCAAGGTTCTTCTTTGTGATATGAAAACGAAAGTTGTGAATAACAAGAGATTATTAACAAATAAAGAGATCTAATAAATATGGTCATTATGCTTTTATGAGCAAGTAGCAAATTGGAAGAAGTTTACAGAAAAATGAGAGCTTTAGTTATCTCTTATACGACGCATTACCAAATGGCGCAATTTCTTATTTAATTCCCTAAGGTTTTGTATCGCACTATTAAACTTTAGCCTTCATGCGATGATAACATTATAACAAATAAGTTGGACTAATTTTAAAATAATTTCTATTTTTTTTTCAAAAAAATATGCATCTCTTTTTTTTTATAAATTTTTAACAGTAACTATATGACATCAAAATTAAGCACTCATCTAATTGTTGTTTACAACTATTTTTTCTTGCAGAAATTGAAATTAAGAAAATTAAGTTGTCATCTAACAATAAACAATCTGTTTATGCATAATTTTTGTAATTGTTCTAAACTATAGTGAATATCAAAATTCATGTCTTTTAATTGCATCACGATCTGTTGTTGTTTTTTAAGTACTATTTTTTTTTTCGGTCGAGTATTTTTTTAATGAGGTTAAGGAGCTTATACCACATTTTAAAGTAATGCATATGTAGCATAAGTGAATTCTTCTAACCATTAAAACGTTGGTTCACATACTAAAACAATACAAAAAAATAATAATAAATCAGATGTTTTTAAATTGATAGATGAATAAACCTACTATGTGCTGTATGTCATATATTAAAAGTATGCTACTTTTTCCTTTTTTAATTTAGCATATAATAAAAGGCAACCAAACAAATTTGCAAAATATTATGAAAAATGTTTTCAAATATCTTTTTCTAATAATCTTACAGTTAATTATCAATTACTTAACAAAATAATCGTAGTTGTCCAAACGCCCCCGTTCTTCTCTTTTTGCTGCCTTGCATTTATAAGTCCATGCACCGTCCCTGAACACCCAGCAGCTGCGGTCGACGCAGCTTCCGTCTACTCTTCCAAATCCAACCTACAAAGATGCATCCGCGCGTCCGAATCCTCAAGGTGTCCCGCGTCCATCTCCCTCCGCCGGCGCTTCCTCCTCCGGGAGCCACCGTACCGCTCTCCTTCTTCGACGTCCTCTGGGTCACCCTCCCCCCCATCCAACGCGTGTTCCTGTTCCCCGACGCCGGCCACGGCGCGTCCCTCTCCTCCCTAGCGGGGGCCCTCCGCTCGGCCCTCCTCCGGACTCTCCCCTTCTTCCACCCCCTCGCCGGACGTCTCCTCTACCGCCTTGATGCCGGGGATGTCGTCGTTGATTGCTCCGCCACGAACGCCGCACCCGGCGTCGTCCTCGTCGAGGCTGCGGCGTCGTCGGACCTCGACGTAAGCCGTCTGGCGACGGACGAGGACCACGACGTGGAGTCCTTCCTGGAGCTGGTCCCAAACATTGCGGCAGCGGAGCTGCCCGCTCCGGTGATGGCGGTGCAGGTGACGTCGTTCGCAGGGGGAGGAGCGGCCGTGGGGATCGCGGTCCACCACGCGGTGGCGGACGGGAACGGGGTGTGGCGGTTCCTGGAGGCCCTGGCCGAGGCGAGCAGGGCGGCTTTCAGGAGTGGCGAGGCGGTGCAGCCGTCGGTGAAGCACGATAGGGCTGTGGTCAGGGTTCCCGGCGGAGAGGAGCTCAAGAGGCGGTTCTTGCGACGGTTGGCTCCGGAGCTGCCGAGGGTACGTTGAAATTTACTCTGGTTTTAACTTGTTTTTTACGTTCATGGCCGGCGGGGGTGTCCGTCGACCGGCCATGCACGTAAAATAGGCGACTACCCTTAAAACCTCCCAAGATCGCTAACTGGTTTTAATGTGATAATTATTATGTTATACAATCATAAAATTATGTTTTATTCTTTTCTTTTAAGAACGAATTAAAATTTTATATGACAACTTTTCAAACACTTACATTTGCATAAATTTTAAATACCCTTAACTTTAAACGCATAATCTTTTTTTTAAAAAAAGATGGTTAGTGAAGAAGATGAGAGAAAGTGTGGTTCCATTTAATTTTTATTTTTTTATATATTTTAAATATAAAATTTAAAATTAAATATGGGTAAAAAAGTAAATTCATAATTATAAAAAATAAACTTTTAGCATGAAATAGAAAGTGTTTGAAAAGTTGAGAGGAGGTAGGTGTAATGTTAAAGTTTAGAAGTTGAGAGAAAAATAAGCTACAATTGAGGAAAGAAAAATAAAGTAACTCTTTGGCTTTAGGAGTTTTCCCTTTCACTTAGAAATATACGTTTATATTATCACATATTTTTTTAATTCAAAAGATTGATTGCATATACTTTGTTTCCAGCTTAAGAGCACTTGCTTAATGAGAATTATACAAGTACTATGAACTAAAATGCATGATTCGATATTTTTTTTAATTGTGAGAGTTATAATTTTTCTTTAATTTTTATTTAGCCTCCTATTAATAAAATGCATTACTCATTTTAACGAAAAAAAACAGAAAACAAAAAAATACAAACTAATTTTTTTTTCGGTAGAACTAAGATCTTTTTTCTTATTGTCCCATGTTGGAAATCTATTTTTGGAAAACTTAGGCGACAGCACACTTGTAATATATTTAACATATATACCTTTTAGAGCTTAAAAGTCGTATGGTAATAGCATGGATTGCGTGACCTGACGAACCACAGATCACGAGAGCGGCGCAAGACACCACAGACCGCCTGCAGCTCACTAGAAGAACCTTCGTGCTCAGCTCGTCCGCCATCAGACGCCTGAAGCAGCAAGCCGTCCGGCAAACGACAGCAGCCGCTGGCGCCACCGTTACAGTCTCACAGCCCTCAACCTTCGTGGCCGTCTCCGCCCACGCATGGACCTCCATCGCCCGCGCCAGGGGGTTAGACAAAGACGACGGACCCCTCACCCTAATCTTCCTCGTCGACTGCCGCGCCCGCCTCAAGCCCCCGGTGGATGATTCCTTCACGGGCAACTGCGTGAGATCGGCATACGCGAGGGCCGCCGGCTCGGAGCTAGCGGACGTCGCCTGCGGGCACGCAAGGGCCTGCGCGGCGATCCAGCGAGCGGTGAAGGAGGTGACTGAGGCGCTCTTCGAGGGCTGCGAGCGTTGGCTGGATCGGTATGCCGCTTTGCCGAAGTCAAGGACTGTTCATGTGTCGGGGTCGCCGAGGTTCCCCGTCTACGCGACGGACTTCGGTTGGGGAAGGCCCGGGCGGGTGGAGTTGGTGTCGGTAAACCACGACGGGGAGGTGGTGCTGGTGGCAGGGAAGGAGGAGGGATC
>LTAE01008039.1:4570-16553 GCA_001647135.1 Pontederia paniculata | reverse complement strand
TATATATATATATATATATATAATATAATTAATGGTCATCAAGTTTCTCCAATAACAAATGATCGATGATGCGTTCACCTTAATCTTCTCCCACGACTCATTTGTTTTCCTTCACATACAAGAACTCAAATTCTATAATTATATATGCATGATAGTCGATGTGTGTGTGTTATTCTTTTCCTGTTCATAAAGTTGTGTGTTAATTCTTTAACGAGTTCACTATTGAATTACATGAAGATGTGTAAGTGGATTCTGTTTTGATGTGTGTGCAGATGGTGTATCTGATTGGAAGATGCTGCAGAAGAGATCGAGATATGATCATACTTTTAGGAGCTAATAGCTTTGATAGCATGAATGTAGCGGAAACATCTTTATGATCATGTGTTCATGATATGCTGCTAGTTAATTTTGCCTAGCTACTTTGCTCTGAGGTTAAAAAGTGCACAAAAATAAATTGTTGATGAGGCTTGTTTTCTGCAAGATATATTAACGGAGAAAATCGCATGGATGCCTATTAATTGTTGCGCTTTTATTTTGCAATTGCAAGCATTAAAGTCATGAGTGGCGTAAATATTATCAAATGCGTGTGGATCAGTAGATGCCTATAAACAGGCATGGCTTCCGAGTGAGTAAGAGCAAGAGAAGTTTTATAAATAGGTACGGCTATTAGTTGTATGTTTTAGCGGCGGGTGTATATGAGTGTTTTTTTCTCGATAACTTTTATATATTTCTTAGATATGGATATTGCTTGTTAAAAGTGAGACTTGGATTTCACTTGTAAAAACTTAAGAAGCCTTTTTATCTTTCTTAAGTTAATGGACATCACATAAAAAAATTACATTTGATTGGTTATGATTCCATCCCCGATTCCTCCTCGAAAATTTGTTTTCCAAGTTAGAATCTATTGGGCATAATGTAGGTATAGATCAAGTATCCAAATCGGATCTGCACCATCAATTAGACAAATTGATCCGATGCAAATTAATTAATACTCTTAATCAGTAACAAAAACTTATAGTTGTCCTTGACATTTTCTTTTTGCGAAAAAAATTACATTTAATAGTCAAGATGCGTCAATTATGTACTATAACGAGAAACCCAGTGAGACATTAATCCAAGACAGGAAAACAAATCACAGACATGTCACAACATCAATGCTATGCCTTAATCGCATTATGCAAGTTCACCAACATTAAAAGTTTGTAATCAAGTATTTAAGCTAGCATGATCATAAGGGTGCTTCTGTCAAAGGCATAGCGTCAACACAAACTCCTAAAATCACGCGAGATAATCGACGTCATGCAATCGGATCCATCACCTGAGACAAACATCAAATCATGAAACTTTATGATGAAAGAAAGAAAACATACATCACTATGAGTAGGACTGGAAGAAGTTTCTCTAACACTCAGAAGGTTGTGCCACTCAAATAAATACTACACAAATAAGTTAAGTTACAAGTTAAAACCCGTTATATAATAATTGGAGATCGATCTTTTTACTATTTAAGAAACTTAATGATCAGTTTATATTTACATTTATATACTCCACAAATTAACCACGTCAATGGCATGCAGTAATTAAGTACGTAAACATCGACAAGAATGCACACAAAGATTCAAGATTAAAATGACGTATATAAGGACGGACGTTATTACCGGCCGGCCGTCGGGCTGCATGCATGTATGTCCGGCAGGACGTGTTCAGTCATATTGTCGCATGGGCAAGCAAGCGATCCTGCAAATAACGCAGAAGATCTTGACGAGGTTTGGAAGGTGGACGCCAACCTCGCCGGCGGTCCTCTCCTCCGTCACACATATCATAACGAGCATGGATAAAAGCATGTCTTCTTGCCCCCTGAAGCATGATATCATCCGCTTGATGATATTATGGGCCTCATCGATCTCCGGTATCTGCAGCCAGTACCGACGGGGCAGCATGAGGACATCGAAACCTGCTGAAAGCTCCGGCAGCCCCGGGAAAAGCTGGCCATGCGCAATGGTGGCGACGAGGGCGAAGTCCAGCCGCCCGTTCATGCAGAGCCTCATGAGCTTGAGCACTGTCTGATACTTGTTTCCATCTCGTAGCCTCTTCTCAGCGATCCTCTTGAATTCTTCCTCATGTGCATTCATTGCTTTCGGCCTTCTTGTTCTTCTTCTTGTTGTTGCGTTGGGAGAAATGAAACTAAAATGGGATAAATTGGCACTTGAAGTATATATTAAAGGCCACCTTTGAATTTCAGAATTAACACAAAAGAATAACATTTTCTTTTTCAAAAAAAATATTACCGGATAATAATGTTCATTTCTTTTTCCGGAGATCCATGGAGGTTTAGCTACATCGAAATATATATAATCAGATATATATGTGCAATACATAAATATTTTATGGTACTATTTCTTTTAATTAAATTGTGAATTACTCTTTTGAAGTCACTTTAAGGTATTTAATATATCATAATAAAATTTCACTGAACCATCAATGATTTTCAACATACAAATGCAACATATTACTCGATATAAGAAAATAAATAACTAATATATTTAAAACTAGTATATACTAATTAAATATAAGAAAATAACTAATCAAGTTTAAGTAATATTATTAACGAAATTATACCTCAAGTTTGATAAAAATTACTAGCCCTAGAATTAATTTTTAAATATATTACTTTAATTAAAATTTACACTTGCACGTCCATATTACCAAAACATAAAAGTGGTAACTAAAATAGTTAGTGGGCCGTATGCCTTTTAAGCTTTTATGGACGGATTTCGAACTGGCTTTAAACGCGGCGAAGACGCCCTCTAGTTCTTTCTTCTCCCGTTGCACTGTCACAGTTTTCCACCCTTGTGGATTCTTCATGGATGGCAGAGCCCCAGAGCCAGCAGGGGGAAGCTTCGGCGGTCGCGTTGTCCCCCCTTCCAACGTCCCTGCCGCCGGATGGCACTGAGAGCAACGGCGGTGTCGACGTTGTCGCCGTGGATTCCTGCATTGCCGTAAAATATCCAAGGCCGTCGAGGCGAATCCTGAAAGAAAGAACCTGTTTTGATTGCTTCGGCAGTAAAAGTTTCGTACTTTATCGCTTTGTTGAAGAGAGTGAAAAAGAAAGATATGCTTTTGATGCTATGCTTGCAAACTGGAGAGAGTGGTGATTGAGGTTGTCGAGTGCTATGATAACTTGAAGATAGATTAGAATAAGTTGTCCTTACGAAGAGATGAAGGATCTCATGCTTCTTGAAGCAGGTAAGTCGGAATTTTGACCTTGTTCTATGTATTCAATTTCCTTTTTCTAGATTATGTCTGTCTGTTTAATCTTCGGAGGCGTGAAAAGCTATTAATGATGGTTTAGTAGTTCAAAGTTTTTAGTTGTCAAATTCTGCTCGTCTACAGAATATTCTGTTGCCAGTGAATTGTGACCTTGTTTAAATGCCACGACTGATCAAATGCAATTCGGAAAATTTACCTTTTCTTTGGATCTTTCAGAGTGAAGCAGCATTTATAAAGGCATTAGAACTTCAAGCCAAAAACTCAGCAAGAAAGACCAAACGTGTCCATGATGCTTTTGTCAAGACAGGAAAAAAAAACGAGTCTTTAACCAAGTGTCTATGTATATCATGCATTATTATGATATGCTGAAGGATCATAGATTGGCTGCGGAAAGAAGAGGTATGACAATTTCTTGTCACATGTTGGTGTGAGTATTTCTATAGAAAATGCCTCAAAAGTTACAATTCTATGCGCTTATGGTTCCATAACTGTATTCGTTTCCTTGCTTTGTGGTTATAAAGCTTCTTTAATTTACTCCCCAGCAAGAACTTCGATCCCTGCTTGATCTTCACTGGAAGAAAAAGAGTGCAGCAGTTTGAGATGCAACCTTTTTCCCCTTGTAAGGATTGGAATGCAACTTTGAATCGACCCAATAGAATTGTCCTCATCATTTCATATGAATATATGATCATAAAACTAGTACAAGTAGATAGAAGAATAAAATGTAATATCTGAAAATAGTGACATCTCGGATACTTGTGGCTTGAACTCTTCCTCTACAAAGAAAAACTAAAGTGCCAACCAGCTTCATCTAAAAGATGGTTGCATATGACCCCTTTCTTTTGGATGGAAGAGATTATATTATTCAGAAAGAGTAGTTTATCAACATAGGAAGTTTCTCCTTTTTTTCCTGTGTCAATCAGTTTAGGCCATGGAACAACCGACTGGTATATTGGGGCATACTATAAAAAGAGTCCAATGTATTCAAATATATCTTTGTGGGTGCAGTATGAGTACTTTCTGGCAGGTAATTCCTAGAGCACTTGAGTACTAAGTAGGAACAATGTAGTGCTCTCGAGGTGGCCAATGAACCCTTCTCTTGGGCAAGGGAGAGGAGTTGGTCGTGCTAAGTATGTCGGATATCGTTGCCCTGGCATCAACACAGAGATATCATTTATATCCACAGCTGCCATCTGCAAGACAAATGAAGCCTAAAATCCTTAAGCATTAAAAATTTTAGGACTAAAAGAGGGACATGTAAATGAGAACAAAAAAAAATTATGGATCAAAACTGTCCAATTATAGCTTAGTGAACTCTAGCTAATCTGATTTGAAGGTTATGGCGGTAAGGCTTTAACTCCTCTCAACAAGTGTGGGCTTTATCAACTTTACTTTGAAGATCACCTGAAATTAGTGAATCCAACTTAAAATAGCAGTAAGGCTAATTAAGAAGGAAGAACAAATTATAGTTAAATAGAACAGGTGACTTACATGTAGAGAATTATTGGCCTTCTGAGATGAACCTGCCAGGTCATGGCTTATCATCTGCATCTGCAAGGGTCTACCATCTAAAGCTTGAGGTGCTTGGTAAGTGGCAGCTCGTGATCCCATTAAATACTCAAATATTGCCATGATCAGAAACATTGATACCAGAATTACTGTTGCGATGAAGCTAAAGGAGATGTCATTCACAGATGTGTCCAAGTTCTTCCATGCATCTGCTGCCGCCTCCTAATCGTTGGCCTTTGATGGAATTGTGTTGTCGCTCATGCTGAAGAATGTTGGCGTCGCGCTAAAGTTGTTCATGTTCTTATTAATGTTTCTGAAAAAATGTCCGGAAATGGCAATGTTCAGTCCTTAGGAGTGCAGTGATCAGTAAGAAGACTTCAATTATTCGTATCAACAAGAGGCATGCAGCTTAACCACATTCTAAATATCTGAAAGTGGATCTGCAAAATCATCATGTAGTGAAGAGAACCTGATGATTGTTGATGGGCATGCCTAGACACAGTCAATGTGGATAAAGACAGTTTCTTTATGACAAAGATAACTAAGGACTCTGTTTATGGGAAACAATGATGAATTTAACTCTTGCAACTAGTTAGCTCACAAGCATTTCATGCAGTGCTACATTTTTCCTTGAAAGGTGAAAGGAATGGCAATGATATGAGTGATTGGCATAGTAAGGACTCATAATAGGAAGAATACTCTATGTATTCAGCAAATGATGCCCAGTGAGTAGATATGTCAAGAAAGGAAGCTCTAATGATGAATCGCTAACCTCGAAATTTTTAGATGGACCACTGAGACATCTATGCCTCTGTCAAGCCAGTGTGCTCTCTAAACGTCAGCTTACTTTACACTTAATGCAGTTGAGACAGCTGATCTTGCTGCGGGGCAGAAGTCAGATAATGCAGCAATGGAAGTTGGAAACAATAATGTAGACTCATCGGAATGCCATGTCCATTTGCAGTGTTCCCATAAACTCAAAATCTCGGCAAAACTAATCTTTTTTTTCTGAAAACTAGATCCACTGAGTTCTATGTAGCAATTATCAGAAGAAAAGGTGCTTGGTCAGTTTAATAGACTAGTTGCATACTGTGTAAGGTCTAGACATTGGAAAAAATATTAAGGATAGATGTAGCCATCTTCTACATATGTTTGCCACCACAACATGGTAAAAAGGAAAAGCTGACAAAGTAATGCATTTGTTTTAACAAATTGAAAGACAGCAGACATGCATGGCAAGAAACAATTTGAAAATTGCAGCATTGTGACACAAAAATATATTCAACCATCAATGAAATCCAACAGATAAACATTAATAAGATTGCAAGAAAAATGAAAGAAAGCAGTAAGATCTCTTACATATATGTATGCCTACATTGGCAGAAGTACCAGGATGCAAAGAAAGAGCCCTAAAAAGATGGGAAGAACAGTTCTCTGTGAAACCAAGGAAAATGAAGAACGGAAACAGAATTTTGTGTGGATGACCGGCCACGTTCCAGTTCGTACTTCAGCTTCGATGCAGGACTTAACAAGTTAAGGGGACATAAGCTTTTGTCAAAGACATCAAAATATGCAATCTTGATCCATGCAGCACTTACAGAACCGATAAAAGACAAATATAAAAAAATATTCAATCAAGATGAGGCAGTGCCCTTCACTATAAAGAATACCCTTATGATCTCCTCTTATTCTTTGCAAGAATGCCCTTATGATTCAACTATTACATAAGGTTGTGTAAGATAAAAACTTCAATTTATAACCTAACAGCATGCTTTTCCATATTAGAGTTATCAAATATTCTGGTTATAGAATCTACAGAATCTAATTTAAGAGAGGCAAACTTTTTTTTTCCTTTCTGAATTAGTATTTAGAAGTTCAGACCATCATTTTGGAGCACTATCAATTTTGCTTTTTGCCAAGAAAAAGTAGGTCAATATGTATGTGAATAACATCTAGAACCACAAGAATATCCCTCCCACACACATCACCATGTTGGAATATAGGGACAGAAACAAGGAAGCTAAAATGATATAGGTATGCATGATTCTGTATAGAGTATGTCCTTTTATTGTCTCACATATATGTCCTGGAGTTCCTTCAATATATCAAGGATTAATGAGGCCAATTCCCATTCAAATCCATAAGAAAATTAGAAGAAAAGCTTAAACTTCATCTGTTTATAAGCATGGGAAGCGAATCATACTAATACAGTTAATTGATTATTCTTTGGAACAAAGGGCTGGAAGAACAATTTCAAATGATCTCTTTGTACTCCTAGTAAAATGTGCAGCCTAAGTCACGATTTGCAAACTGGAGGCCGTAACTAAAGCATGGTTTCTGTTAATGGCTTTTTTAAGTTAAAGATAAGGGTATATCAACTGCCCGACAACCACAAATCATTATTAAGCAGGTCAGGTATATTTGTGTCTGATCAAGCAAATCCAACTGTTTTAAACATAGACAAAAAATATATATAAGATATACTACCAAGTTATAAGAACAGAAAGCATGCACAATGCATATACCACTTCTTCTATTGTTTTTAGCCTTAGCTTGAATTGTTTATTTCTCACTCATCAACTTTGCTCTTTAGCCTTGTAAGGCCTTAACTTGTGAAGTGACTGAACAGTATGTAGGAAAAGGAAGGAAGAGCTTTTAGAAAAGAGATGTTATATATTGGATCCATAAATAGAAATAGTGTTGGCAAGTAGCCATGCACTGGCCCGGGGGAATACATACTTTACCATCCCTTCCTCCAAAAGCAATGGCTTCTAGATGTACACATAACACACAGTGTTGACCGGGGGTGAGTGTCTGCAGAGCTAGCACTGAGCTGCGAGGTGCTTGAGTTGGGGCAAGCTGCTTGGAAGGAATACTGTTCAAGGCACGGTCCAAATTCTCTTGAACAGGGCAGGTTCAAGCACAGGGTGATTTTTTTTCCTTTTTTCCCTAGTAAAGTTTTCACAAACACGACTGTCACTGTCGGTCTGTCATACATTTGCTCAATAAGAACAATATAAAGCACTAAGCACATACTCGTACACTACATTGTGTCGTCAACGAAGATATATTTAAAATCAATTTTTTTTGTTGGATGTAGAACATCAAGATCAAGGTATGCATTGGTGTATAAAATCAAACGATTAAAACTGATTCCAAATAAAGCTCAAATGAAACAAAATAGTGAATGCACAGATGTGATAATGAAATCGAGGATTAAACTCCAGAGATAGAACTTTGTTAGCTAGACTCTACTCAATTCTTTGCCTTGCTTCTTTCTCAATATGACTCCTCAATTGGAGATCCCATTATCACATTGTCCGGTTCTGAAATTTGATGGTTGATAATCTTCACCACTCTGTGAACTAGTTTCTATTTTGCAATATCATTAACAAATTGTCGATATTATTATTTAATTGACAAAATGATGAAGTCTATAATTACATGCATCTCTGCTATCGAACTTCAAGTTGCATGATAGAATACTTGTAGACTGCAGATTGGAGTTAAAATTCTGATCGACGTGAGCTTTTCCTTCAGAAAGTGATAGAGAGAGAGAGAGAGAGAGAGCTTATGTTTTGTTTGATGATATTAAAGCCATAACAAGCAGTTCCTGCAAATGATTACAAGACAGCTCAAATTTGCAAAGCCACTGACACACTCATTAAACTTCCAACATGAACTCTCAGGGGGCGATACCACAAAGAATTGCTAGGGATATTATCATATGACAGCATATGGTGGCTAAAGATTGGAATGGATTACAAAAGCAAATTGTTATGATAGTAAAAACTTTTGTACATTGGTCCACTTCTTGTAGAGCTGCCTGGCATCATTAGCAGCATGCCTTTAATCTAGTTGAAGGTTTTTAATGCCTATACACCTTTCAAAAAGGAAGAGCTAATCAAAAGAAAACTAACCCCAAAAAAGAAAAAAAAACTCTGTTTTCTGCAATCGAATTATCTTAGCGATGTAACACCTTGGCAAACTACAATTATTTGATCCGGTTCTTATATCAGAGGCCAATTTTTAGCATCTTTGGGTGTAATTAAGTCTTAATAGTGATCAATCATGTCAAGAGATCAGGAAAGAGCTTGTAGCAGTTGGTCTCCTTGTCAGGGCTGCTTCTGCTGCTGCTGCTGCTGCTGCTGCTGTCTTTGTGCTGTGCAGCAGACGACGAAGGAGACTGCTTATGATCAGAAACATGGTGTGGAAACTCGGAGAGCATCTGGACCACCTCCCTCATGGTCGGCCTCTCGACGCTGTTCTCCTGGACGCACAGCATGGCGACGAAGAACACATGCATGACCTCGCTCAGGGGCAGCGTGCTCAGCCTCGAGTCCACGATGGCCGTAACGTTCTCCCTGCTGCAGCTGGTGCTCGTCTTGGCCCACTGAACGATGTCCACGCCATCGCCGAACTCGCCCACTGGCCGCCGCCCCGTTATAAGCTCCAAAAGGACCACGCCGAAGCTGTAGACGTCGCTCTTCTCGTCCACTTTGAGTGTATATGCATACTCTGCATGTTCATTGCCGTTAATGTTTCTATCCAACTATGTCAATATAATATAAATACACTACCTAAATGTGCATTATAACTAGAATAAGATGCATATATATAATATTATTGATTCATTGCTAGTTACAATGATCTGAAACATTGTGGTCTTGTGAGACAAAGACGTGCAACATAGGACAGAAACATTCCTGAGAAGGAAGAAAAAGAGAGCCCTACTATGGAGGCATCATCATCATACATACAAGTACTACTGTACCTTAAGCCTAAGATGCACATACTTTATCAAAGAAATAAACTGGTCAAGTTGAAGAGCTTAGGCATGCAACATTCTCTGCAATCCCAAGAGGAGTACATCCTCCCCTCCACCAAATCTAATCAAAAGATTAGGGTTATGGCAAGTAATCATAATTTAAGCTTCACTTGGCTTCTGCAGTCCCCAGGGAAATCCCAAGTCACATAGTTCAAAAGATCTCGAGGCACTTGGTCATGGTAGTGTTAAACACATGCTTGGAAAAGGACACCAAAACAGTGGTGTTTTAACCAAATCAAGACACTCTTTAGAAGGACCTGTGGATCAGCGTAGTAGTTTTTGTTTTTTCGCTTTCTCTCCGGTCGATAACTGTTGCTGCTCTGCTTTTGGAGCACTGTCAGAGCTGCCTGCTGTAATAATTTATTTCCTCATGTCTCAGAGAGCACAACCCAACCAGACTTCCATCACTCCCCATGCCATGCAATGACTGACTTGGACTTCCATTTCCCCATGATACCCAGTCAAGACAGTGCAACACTGCAATGGCTAACACTACCTTTGTGGTGTGTGTGACTCAGGGAAGGGAGGGGACAGGATGTGGCCCAGTCCTAGCAGGTGTCAGGTCACTGTCCAGGGTCCCCATTGTATTCATTTCTCTAACCCTGACTTCCTGATTCCTAGATTATTATGCCATCATGTTTAGCCCCCCTGAGCTGGCTCTCAGGCGAGCTCCCCTGATCGCCTTACATGGCCGTTAGTGCATTCACTCGCTCTGGCTCAGCTAAAGCTATCGTTTCTGAGCATGGCCTAGTTCTAACTTCTAAACGTGCATGTTCCAAGTTTCATCTATTTCATTTGGCATGCAGAAGATTGAAACATTAAGCAAGAAACATACAATGCATGCATGGTTTTCAGATAATAATAGTAATAATAATACTGATGACATTTGAACATGCAAGTGAATAATGTGAGAAGGAAGGAGAAGAACTCACCAGGAGCTATGTAGCCGTAAGATCCAGCAATGGCGGACATGCACTCGGAGGCAGCACCATCCTGCAAGAACTTGGCCAATCCGAAGTCGGCCACGTGTGCCTCAAAGTTGGTGTCGAGCAGGATGTTGTTGGATTTCACGTCCCGGTGTACTATCATAGGACTACAGTCATGGTGGAGGTAACATAGGCCCCTGGCGGCCTCAACCGCTATCCTGTACCTGCGATCCCAGCCGAGGAAGCCGCCGCCCTTGCCGTGCAGCACCTCGCCCAGGCTGCCGTTGCCCATGTACTCGTAGACCAGCACGTTGGTCTCGGAGTTGGTCGCGAACGCCAGCAGTCGGACGATGTTCCGGTGCCTGATGCTGCCCAGCGTCCGGATCTCCGCGCGGAAGCCGTGGTCGTGGCCGTTGGATCCGAACCCCATGAGCCGCTTCACAGCGATGGCGTCCCCGGTCTGCGTCCGCCCCACGTAGACCACCCCCGCGCCGCCCCGCCCGATCACGTTAGCCTCCTTCATGCACTCCAACACGTCGGAAACGCCGAAATCCACCTTGTGGAACGTGGCCAGGCGCCACGCGGCGCCCCCGCGGGACCCGCACCGGGCCCGCGCCACGGCCGCGCCGGCGAACACCAGCGAGCACGCGAGGAGGCCCAGAGCGAACACCAGCTTGAAGACCCCTCCGCCGGCGCGACCGTCCCCGGCCGCGACAACCCCCGTGTAGTTACAGGGGTTGTTCAGCACTGGGCCGCACAGCTTCGGGTTGCCCGCGAAGGACGAGGCGTTAAGGTAGGCCAGCTGGCCTACCTCCGGCAGCCGTCCTGAGAGGTCGTTGAACGAGAAGTCGGCAGCTGTCAGGCTCCGCATCGCGGCGATTGACCTCGGTATCGCGTCCGTCAGATGGTTGTGGGGTACGTTTAGGTAGTTCAATATGTTGATTCCGGCGATCTCCGGCGGAATGGGGCCGGACAAGTTGTTCTGGCTGAGGTCCAGGTAGGTGAGCTGGGTGCAGTTGCTCAGCACCGGCGGGATCGAGCCGTACAGGCCATTGTGGCTGAGATCGAGCTTGACCATGCGCCGCAGCTCGCCAATGGTGGCCGGTATTGGTCCAACAAGTTGGTTGTTGCTCAGCAACAGCGTCTGGATCGAGGACAAGTTCGAAATGGAGGACGGGATCGGACCAGTGAGCAAGTTGTTCGACAGGTTCAGCTCGGCCAATTGGGTTGGATCCTGTCTGCTGCCATTGTCGGGGTTCTCCGAGATTGGACCTGAGAGGTAGTTGTTCTGGAGCTCTAATAGGTTGAGCTGAGGCAAGTAAAGGAAGCCGGAGGGGATGCTGCCGTTGAGATAATTCTGGCCAAGTCTCACTCGCGTCAAGCTCGAGCACTTGCCCAAGGTATCAGGGATTGCCCCGAACAGGAAATTCTTGAGCAAGATGAGAACTTT